>VZRI01002607.1:1826-60082 GCA_013397515.1 Upupa epops | reverse complement strand
ACTAATGACAGAACCAGGGGCAGTGGTCTGAAGTTGAGGCAGGGGAGGTTTAGATCAGATATTAGGAAGAAATTCTTTCCAGAATGAGTAGTGAAGCACTGTTCCACTGGTCTTCCCAGTGAGGTGGTTGAGTCACCATCCCTGGAGGTATTTGAGCAGTGCTTTGACACAGTGCTTCCTGGCCTGCTACAGCAGCAGGCATGGAGAGGATTTATTTTGTGTTTGTTCAATGTATCAGGTCCTTAGGTTTTTGTTGGTGAGGGTGTGGTGATCCAACCATGATTATTCTGTGACCCACAGCACAAGAACATAACCAACCCAAAATACTGCATTCTCTTGACAACTTAAAATCAGTATTTCTGAACCCCTGCACACATGGCCCTGTAAGAGACTGGTCCCTTGAGAAGGGGAGCAAAACCATACTGCAGCTGCTGGCTTTCTTCTTGCTTCTCCCACCGTGTGTCATCATGGGCCACTGCTGTTTCGCTGTTCCTGAAGCTGTGGCAGGGTTGTGACCACGCAAGCTCTGCCTTGAGCGACTAGCAGTGCTGTTAGGGGAGCACATTGGTCTGTAGCCCTGCAGACATTCCACAGGCTGTGTGTTCTTTTTTCGAGGTAAGGACCAGCATGATCTTCATGAATGCTCCCCGGCTTGGCAGTTTCTTGCCCACTTTGCAGTAGGTCACGTTTATTCAAGTTGCACCTAGATTGCCCAGTCAGTGGGTTTGAGAGTTCAGGAAATGGAAAAGCTGTGTTCTGGGTTGCTGGTAGCCTATGTTCTTGTAAGCTTATCATAGCCATTTAAAGAGATTCAGCTGGTCTGCTGCTTTGTGCTGGTTTATAGACCATAAAGCTCATGTGTGTTGCTGAGGGCAAGTAACTAGCGGGTGTCTGGAGTAAGTTTCTAAGATATGTTAGGAAGGGAATTTGGGTTGCCATCATGATCACGTGAAAAACACACGGAGACAAAACTGCCTTTGTGATTGCCCTCATAGCCCTTTGGTTGTCTTGTTTCTGTAAAAGGAACAGGAAAAGCTCTAGCAAACCCCTTCACTTCTTCCCAGTGTCCTTATCTACACATGGGCATACTACTGTTCCTCAGGTGGATTCTCCACTTAGAGCTAGTAGGTGTGGAAGAACCTTACTGTGAGTGGCAAGTGTGGGAATCCTTGTTTTATAGGAATGACAGGTTTGGTCTAGATAGTGGACACCTGCCTCAGCATCAAAGATCCTGTGTGGTCCTGATAGACGCTGTTTCTGTCCTCAAGAGTGTAGACTTTAGTTTGTTGAGAAACGTTGCCTCTGTATTGCCAAGAAATATTTTGCCACAGAACTGAATCGTAGCTCCTGTTCCTTTGTTTGCTGCTCTTTGTGGGGGGAACTGTTTCTAGTGGTTCAACAGTAGGGTTTAGGTTAGTTTTAGGGTTTTATATATCCGTGGTATCATCTATTTTCACAGTTGAGAGAAGGAAAGTTTCAGGCTGTCTTTGTGTTTTCTTTCTGCTATAGTGCCTCAGTAAACACGATGGGATTCCAGGGATAAAACTTGCTGACAATGATCTGTTAGCAGAGGGAAACAGTAGAAAGAATAAATAGTTACCAGGAACTGCTGTTCACAAGCTGTGTAAGCTGCCTGGCTGTTTCTGCTCTGGGGTGACTGTGTTCCCAAGGCACACAGGAGTGGAAACTTTATTTCCCCTTTGCTCAGGCCATCCCCTGGTGCAGAGCTGAGGCCATTACTCTGGTTTTTTTTCAAAGTGCAATAGAGAAGAACACAGTGGGAAAGAGGAACGTGCACTGGAGCCAAAGGAAGCAAAGGGTCTGATGGCATGTCCCAGGAGGATCTGTTGATTCAAGGTCTTTACTTGCCCGACTGCAGCACCTTCTGCACACTTAAGGACAGTAAAAGAATAAACTACTGGAATTGTTAGAAGAGGAAGGGTTCCTCTGAGCAGGCAAGCAATCTGGGTATTTTAGCCCACTAGATCAGAGGGAATCGATCTCAAATCCTATTCTGGAAGATTTACACGGATTCAAATAAGCAAAGCGAATAAGAACGAGACGTATGGCCACCAACACGTGCTCTTCAAGAGAACTCTCTGGTGCCTCACTCAGGAGTTGGGCAGTGAGTGCTAGTATCAAGTTGGCCCTAGCAGCAGAGCCTGGCGACTCACCTGACAGCTCATCTCTTCAGAGGTGGCGGCATCTCTCTGCACCCAATAGCTTGATACAGAAGACAGTGGTGATGGCCTCTTTCATCACTGGTGTGATGAGGGCAGTCGCAGGCATGGTGCAAGAAAGCTCATTAGCCATTCTGCCAGCTCCCAGGACAGCAGCGCAGAGCCCAACCTCTCCAAGACCCCATGCATGTGGGATCTGATTGCATGTGGCACCCAGAAGACCAGAGAGAATAACACAACCTTCTGTCCTGCCTCTACCAGCCCTGTATGCCTCAAGAGTATAGAAATTAGATGCTACGCGAAGGTAACACAATTAATTGCTAAGGAGAACCTAGTGAAGTTCATCCCAGAGCCCTATGCTTTTCAGGTCCCCTATCAAGTATGCTGGCATCTTTCATGACACAATTCTTCTATCTGTAGAAGTAGAGATTATTGGGGGGGGGGGATATAATAGATTATATTCTGTCACTACTTCAGGATTACAGACTTCTAGGAGTTAATGTCACTTGTAACAAACACAGGTCAAACTGAGTCAGTTTATTGTGATTCATTACAGTTTTAAGCTAAAAAAAGAAGCTGAATTATGTGCTTCAAGAAGCTGTCTAAACCAACCACACACAGCTCTGGAGAAGAGCAGTCTGGCTGTCCTCTGAGACACTGTACCAGCATGTGTGAGCACATCATGGCCCTCAGTCAGCATGCAACTCCACCAGTGTGTCAGAGTTACACCTTCCCAAGTACAGTCACATCAGTGTTACTCAAACAGCTTTTATTGATGGTAAATCATATCCTGGAATTAGCAACAGGCAGATCTGGTGCTATTAATCCAATGAATTTAACTCTGAGAAAGGCTGTGGGGGTGGCTTGGTGGTGGTTAATTTTTGGGACATTCCAGTGTGCCGCTGTTGTTTACTGCCAGCCACCCCCACTGGGGTTTCACTGCAGCTGTAGGGCACATTACTTACTAAGGAAAAATTCATTAACGAAATGTGACCTCTGTGTATCAAGTATTGAGCTTTCAGTGCTTGCTACGTAATCTTAAAGAAGAGGAGGGCAGTACAAGGTTTGTTACAACTGTCCTGGCTCAGGCAGGGTCACAGTCCCTGCGTTCCTTGGCTGGTTCTCGCCTGCCCCTGCCTGCACGCCATTTAGCATTCATCAGAGCTGGGAAACTCACCCCCAGCAGGAAGGCTGTAGCTGCAAAAGCCTGCGAGTACAGGTTTGCACTGACAATAAAGCAATCTTACCTCAATCCCTTACAATTACATAACCTGTTGAACACCAGTAATCTCTACAAGTGCGTCCAGCATCCTGTCCTTGCCATCACCGACTGTGTACAGTTCACTGCAGAAGACCTTGAGCAGACTGTTGCTAACTGCACCAGCCACAGGTTATCAGAGACACTTCTACCACAGGTGGAGATACCAGTTACCCTAAAGAACTCATGCTGGTGGGCCAGAACGGGTAAAGCATGTTCCAGAAGCTCTGGCGAGTACTGGGAGCCACGTGAACTGGAAACAATGCAGTAAGAAGCAGCAATACTCTCCTAACAAGACGGTAAGGCAGAGCAGTTTGGAAGTGATGACAGTGAGTGTGCAGTCTGGGTTTGGAGATGATGCCATACTGGCACACTCAGTTGTCCAGGAGGACATTGCCTAGCGTGTGGCAGTCTAAACACTCCATGAAGGGCACAGTTGCAGAAGGTGAGCTGTGAGGCAGTTGCTACTGCAAAGAAGCAAGTTTCACTAATAAGCGGCATTAACTTCTGGGGTCCCATTTACATGTGACTGCAGAAGCAGCGGATCTCAAGCAGGGATCTCCACGGGGGTTTTAGATCTTGGCTAGTACGGGTTACACTTTGTCTTAAGGTGCCCATCTTCTGATGCACAGACTCCATGCCCCACCACTCACTCCAAACACATGCCTTGCCAGTGCCCATATTTTTACCATTATGCGTTTTACATTGCAAAGATGACTACTCCTGGGTGAACTTTGGATTGAAAGTATTCAGTCTGTGTTGGTGTAACTCCAACTTAAATAGGCCACCACAAAAATAAAACCCCCAGTTAGTTTATGCAGCACCCAGGCTGATTTGGTGAGTGGGTAAACAATCATTTCATCTAACAAGATCCCAAGTAAAGCACGTTCCAGTCTCAAGGGCTGCCCGCCTGCAGTAAGACTCATCTGATTGTCTTGGGCACATGTGCAACAAATAAACACAGACACGTTTAAACCCACTGTGTTCAGAATTCCAGAGCCACCAGGCACAAGCTACCAGAACAGCACCAGATTCAGGAAGCTGGACAAGTACATCACAGTTGTTCTCTAGCAGAACAAAAGCTCATAAAGTTCACCAAACCATTTAAATGACTTGGAAGTTGTCCCTGAGAAACAGCTACCTCAAACCTTTACACAAAAAGCCATTTTAGTAGCTGCCAACCATGACAACTTCTAAGCCCAAACACACACGTTTGAGGATAACTGAAATGAACACGTGCCCACACACAACACTGTGGTTTTTCAAGGCAACCACAGCTTACACGTGTACTGCTTTCTATTTAATTCAGAACTCTGTGTGAGCTCCATCAGCACAGTTTAGCACGAACCATTCAGTGTCTGCAGAAGCGAGAATGTATTCCCAGCACGCGTGTATCCATGAGGTCTAACTTCGCCAGAGCTGCAGCCTGGGGACTCTGCCCAGAGCTTGTGGCACCGTGTGAAGTAGGCACCGGGAGTAATGGACCGCATTGACGTGCAAATCATAGGTGATGCATCAATCAAGAGATCACTTTTATTAATGGGATTTTCCATTTCTGTCGCACACCAGGAATATTTGTACAATGAAAAAGCTCAACACTGCTGGAAGCAGTAAGCTCGGCTGATATTTCTGTACCCTCTTAAAACATACACACGGGTTCGTTCTTGGTGAGAAATTCTTAATATTTTTGTCGATTAATTCTGCTTATTGATACTGCTACTCTTAAGATTCTGCATCAAGATTGTCACATCTTAAAATACAGATGAAGTCGCTAGAGGTACATTATATTTTTATAGATATTTATATACACACATACAGAAAAATACAAGACTAATTGCTTTCCCACAATATTTAATTTATACATTACTGTAAATATATGCAACTTTTAAAGACACCTTAAGGGATACAAGAAACTGTTTACTTGCTCTAAATAGTTTGGTCCAATATTATCTTAATATAGTGGCTATTCTCACCCTTCCTTTTACGTGACGACATAATACAACATACGCAACATGCACAATCATTCACCTATCAACAGACGAGTAAAGGATACCACTCAGACTAACACTCAAAGGCTCAACCAACCACACACGACTCTAAGGCTATAATACAACTATGCAGCATAAATGGTCAACACTGCTGTTCTAAGGTGAGCACCATATATACATCTGTATATAAAAAACACTGGAAACAAAATACACCCAGGGTTAGTTAAAAGGTGCCATTCCAAGGCTGTACATAGGATCAGGAAAGAGTATTTACAATACTTGGAAAAAAGCTGCAACAAATATGTTTATTGCCAATGCCCTTTAGAAACTTTTCTTCCACTCGTGAACCACACATCTCGTTCTGGCTCTTGGTAAAATCCCCGCTCAAAAACTTCAAGCAAGTATGTTCTATGGCTTCACCTACACAGCTAGTCTTGTAGCTTTGCTTTTATAAATATCACACAGACTAGACTGCAACTACAGTTTAAAACTTAACAAAGTGTTACACTTATCCTTTGCCTTCTTTAGGAAGCAGAATGTAAAGCCTCTGGCTAGGCTAGCCAGTAAGAATACCCCAGGCAATTTGGACTCCCATCAGTCTTTTCCTAACCAAAAAGAGCTGTTGTGAGCTCAAGACAAGCGTTCTTTGGTGCTCTGCTCACTCTGTGGAGGATGTGAAATGCATTGTATTTGACCATTCTGCAAGATGCTCAACAGTGTAAACTTGGACACCCAGTGTCTGCCCAGGGCGCTGCTACATAAGAACACCAGTTTCACTAGTGTTGCTCAGAGGACCCAGTGCACAGCATGAAAAAATAAAAACATTCTCATCCTTCCCAAAATGAGAAATCTGCAATATACTTTATTCTAGATAATTAAATTCCACAAAGTTTATTCACCTGGTCAAAAGAATCCTTTTGTACAGAAATACTCTAAAGCAAGGTCTTGCCATGGCAATAGGAAACCCGACCGAAAGACTAAGAGCTGTGAAATGAGCACTTTCCTATATGCTACTTCAAACTGATTAGTGAAGGAAAATAGGTGGGAAGATGTGGGGAGCAACAGTATTAAACAGTAAGAATGTGAGAAAAATGTAAAAGAGAACAATTTCAATCCAATTGAAGTTTTTCTATCCCTTATTGCCTTTAGAAATCTCAGGGAGGAGAGGAGAGGAAAAGGATAAGGGAGAAGGTTTACAAGGTAAAAACCTAGAAGATTACATGTTATGATAGACTAACAACAGAAGGAATTCATACAAATACTTTATTTTCAGTTAGCATGTAAAAACTCAGAAGTAGGCTTAATACTTTGTTATATTAAAAAAGAAGATTGTCTGCTTGTCATAGTAACATCTCTCTATGGGAGGAAGCTGCCTTACAAATCTACAGGCTTTTTTTTTATTTTATTTTTTTTTTTTTAGAAAAAAAAAGAAAACTGACTGTAGCAAAACAAGATCTTTTCAGTTTGATTTTTGAGCCACAACTTTATCCACATCATAGCTTAAGACAAACAGGTGTGGGTTTCCATTTCAAGATCACTAATTTTCAGTGCATCTTTGCTTTGTACAAGCCTTGGAACATCTGAAAGCTCCCCGAGGAGTTTTCAGCATCAAAACATTATTGCTTTGGTTCTGTTTCAGACACAGAGAAGTATGCCACATACCACAGGTTGTAGTTTTCACAGAAGGTCAGAACAGGAATTAACATTTCACAAGCTTCTCTCTAGTTTAAGTGCAGAACATGAAACTTCTAAGTGCTCTGTTTCCATCAGGATCCAGGTACTTAATTGAATCCACATCTTCCATAGTAAAATTATAAATGTAGAAATTACACAATAAAATAATCTCTCTTGTTAAAAAAGGAAAACAGATTGGTTAGCAGCATGCGAAGACCATGCATTGTCATACTATCAAGCAAACACAAAACTGAAATATAATAAATAACTGCTCAAAGCTCACTTAAAAGTCTTAAGACAACAAAAGGGTGTCCATGACAAGGTGTTCACAGCTTTGAACAGGAAGAATTACGCTGTCATCACATAGAGCTGTTAAGGTCAGCTCATTGTCAAATTACATGACAACAACTGGTTTGACTGGAAGTACACAGCAACCCCTCCTTTGGGTTCTGCTGGATATTCACAGATACCATCTTTTCACAGAGAGGTAGTTGTAGCACATTGTTTTTCAAATTCCTGTTCTTTATCCTTTCCAATTCCTTTGCTGTGTCTGACATCCTGTCAGAAAACAACTGTAGGTTGCCCAGTGCCGAAGCCTGGTTTGCACTTCCGCTGGAACTTATACACATTTTCCACGTTGATTTCTCCTGTACTTTTACACTGGAAAAAGACAGACTGTTTTGAGGATCAATAATGTATTTTGTGCTGCCATGAATCTGTGAACCCAGGCAAAGGCTCATTAACTTCAGGCTCTCAACGAGTTCCCCTGCACTTCTAGATGACAGCTGCATTTTGTTTCCAGATCCAGCACATCTCCTAGTGGAACCTGACGTGTTGTTGGTGCTACTACTAGAGCCACCAGAGGGACTTCCCCCACCTTTGTTGTTGTCACTTGGGCTTGTTTTGTCTACCCCTCCATTCCCATTGCTTGGTTTGCTCTGTCCACCACCATCACCTTGGCTGCCAGGTGGCCCTTCACTGCTATCCCGCCTGTGCCAAGAGTAAGTAAACCCACTGTCTTTGTCTAGGCGTCTCCTGCTTTCAGAGTCATCATCGCTTGTTTCTGAGCTACTGCAACTAGAGCCCCGTCCTTGGCTTTTCCTCCTGTGATAGCGTTTATGAACTGTGCTAGGAGAAGCAATATTCATTTTTAACCTGCTGAGCTTTGGAGGTAAGTTCTCATCCATGTCAAACTCATCATCTGATTCGCCCTCCTCAAAGATCTGATTGAGAACTGGGGCACTCTTTCTTGAAGTGAGACGATTTGTAACTGAAGGCTTACGGCGCAGAACAACTTGAGTAGAAAGAGAGATAGGTTTCTTATCTTCTTCATCCTCCTCCTCGTCTTCTTCTACTCTGAACAAGCACTTTCGGCCACTTGTTGTGGGTTTTAAGCTCACTGATGGGACTGCTGAAAAAGCTGGTCCAGCTAATTCAGGTATATCTTCTTTCTTTGCTGAATCGCCAACCGTCTTGCTTCTGTGGCCATTGAGAACACTGTCAGCTGTGCGAGCTGGGGACTGAGGTACAGTTGCATGGGAGAGAGGAGAAGCTGTAAGGTCATCCTCCAGATCTTGGGGTACGTCAATTTTTGTTGGCCATGACTGCCTACATAAACAATAATAAAGGATAAAAGTTAGCAAGCATTTCGTGTAAGAAAATGTAAGATCTGCACAAAAGCAGCACAGGAAGTGTGGTCTGAGGAGTGGCATGTCTGTAAATAACGTTATAGAGCAACCACGGAAAAGGAAACATGTCAGTTTACAATCTGAAAAACTGCGGCAGGAGAAACTCTCATTTTTACTAAGTCTCATCCAGACTAAGCTCTATGCTACACAACCCCCTTTAATTTTAAACACAGGTGAAGACAAAGGACTTTTCCCTAAATTTGACAATGAGTTAACTTCATATAGCTGAATTACTCTAGCATACTGCATGAGAAGCTGTAGTAGCTTCTCCCCAGCTGCACTGGAGAAAAGTGGAAGCAGCAGAGAATATTTCCGAACAGGTGTGACTCCAGATACCTGCTTGGACAGCCCTACAGGCAGAGATGGAAGAGCCATACCAGCTTCCTGATCCCTGCTGTGTTAGAGTTCAAGTTGAAGAAATAAGGAAAGCTCAGCTACTCCTTTCTTATTCTAAAGGTGTTCTTTTTAAGTGTTTAAAATTAATTGAAGCACATGCACTAGGAGTGCGTTTGCTCAAGGCTCCCTCTCTAACGGTTGCATAGAAAAGAATCTTGAAATGCAAGTTGCCTGCATACACAAGTAACAGCTGACAACTTCCTTTTTCCTTCCTGGCTGTACAAATTTTGAATAAGAGTTACTTTATTAGTTAACATCAAACTCATTAAAGCCTCACCACAGACCTTATTTTTAAGTGCTAACTTTGGTTTCACTTAACAAATCAGTGGCACAAATCCACCAGGATTCTCTAGCAATAGGACCTGGCTGGTAACACACACACATCGGCCTACCATTCTCTGGGAGGAGCTACACAGGCTTCTTCCCATCTTGTTGGGACACTAGAAGCTGCTGGTACCTCCCACAAGCAATGCTGACTAGAGCATGGAGGACACAAACAGCAGTTCCAACCCAAGCTCTCCAGACAAGCCGCGTGCTTCTTGTTTGACAGTGGCATCCTCCTTCAGCCCCAGCTGACCCCAGAAACACTGGGAAGCAGTTACTGAATTTTCTGATAATGACTTGTTTGTGTTTAAAATATTCAGCATAGCATAACTGTCTGTGATGAACAAACAGAACTTAATTTTTGGACACTTTTGTAATTATTGTATTTAAGAGCTAAACTTTCAAGAATTTACCATTTTTAACAACAGATTAGTGTGTAACAGTACTCTAGTCTCCAGGCAATAAGCCTCCTCCCTGCAGTATGCTTGTCTCTCACTGTAATCTGTGTTCACCCATGTTCCCTATCCTCATCCCCTTACATTCAGTAGGCCTGAGAGGAGAGTGGGGTAGAAAAGAAACCATAGGTTGCAAGCTTTTTAAAAAAATATTCTTCTGAAGACTCAAAATCAAAGAATGTCCTGTCCTCTGCATGAGGTCATTCTGTATAAGCACTTGGAATTTAGAACCATTATGAGGATGAGGAATAGCTACTTGGGATCACTGAGGGCAAAGGTTCTTGCATTTATGCAGATGTGCTTATGAAAACAACATCCATGCTCATAAGGCAAGCTTCAACAACTCCATTCAACTTTAGAAATTCCTATCAAAACTTAGATCCAATGAACTTGTTTCTTCCAGTTCCTCATACAGTAGAGCAGTACAACAGCACTTCTACTGAAACACTGACTGATGAGGAGAAAAATGTCAAACACATTACAAGCAGAATTTTTATGTTTACAATTTTCAACTGAATTGTTTTCCTCTACTGTTTTATCACTAATAACGTTAGACATATTTGATGCTCTGCTTGGATTTCAGAAACAAACATACAATAAGAGAGAACTTCATAAGTGGAGGTTACTGATTACCCTTGAAGAGTAAGAGTGTCTGTAACATCAACCACCAGTATGTTCAGCTTCTGTAGGCAACCCCTTGTTGCCTGCAACAGGAAGTCTTCCAAAGTAATTGTAACCACGCAAGCAAGATAAAGATTCCTACTTAAGTAATAACCATCCAGTGAATGACCTTTTCAGTGTAACCTGCTCTAGTACCCAACAGTCCTCTGGAGATGTTAAGAACCACTGTAAGGTTCAGAGAGAAACAAATCATTGTTCAGGCAGACTAAATGGTATTCAGAAGAGGCTCTTCTAAAAGCCACAAACACTTCAACCTAAATTCCAGCTATAAAACAATGGAGATGATGTATCTTTAACTGCTTACCCAAAAGAACGTGACCATTTATAACAACTGTCCATCTTTACTAGACTGGACCTGAGGCAGTAGTATCTCATTTTTATCAGTGGGGCCAAGGAAAATACAGATATATGCAAGGTCACTATTGCTTTTGTGTCCCTATTATCATTCCTTTCAAGTTACTTCACATTGCCCCATTATTTCAAAGTTGCCCCCAAACCACCTCTAGAATGAACAGCCATTATGTTTTTATCTCTCAGTCCTACAGATTACAACACTGAAGGCAGGCAGCAGCTCTAAACATCAACACAAGCGTTTCATATTCTTCTTCCATTAAGAGATTCACTGTTAACAACTGTTATTATTGATGATAATTATCAGTAATCATTTACCAAAATCTAAAATACAACTTTCGAAAGTAACTGGAGATGAAACAAAAATTAGTGGAAATGCTTCAGCACAATCTCCATCTTCTCTGGAAGATATATAAAATGGGCCAGTGATGATTTTTTTCAGTACCGGAAGATTACTAGTCACAGTCTAACACTTAAAACATTAAAATATTCAAGAACAGTAGCTGTCCCAAACCCGTATCCTCCAGTATCACTGTGCAGGCAGAAGTGATACAATTTGTCTAGTGTTTGATTTGTTTGGGTTTTTAAAGATCTGCTGCTGCACTTGAAATTATAGAATGATTTTTTAACTGGCTGCAGAGCACATGGAGTGGTTGAACATAATAAATACCAAGTAGAGGCCAGAACCCCACTTTCACAAGCTGAAGCTTGGGGGGGAGAAAAATCACAGGGAACCTTATTATATATGTTTCTTTTAATTGTGTTTTTGTCAAACTGGAAAAAAATGAGTCTTTTGCAATATCTTTAAATAGGTGATTGAAGACATTCTTTTTTTCCTTAGACTGGGATGTGCAGCCTAAAAATGAAAGCTAACAACCATAACATCCAATTCCAAGTGATCTCTCATTTGTAACCAATCCCCCATCAACATGCTTATGGTCTATATAACTAACTTTTTTCTAGGGATACCACACACATGATTTGTCCAAGGAACTGAAGGTCAATGAACACCTTGTTTGCTAGCAGGTCTGAAAACTTACTGCTTCAGATACAGACTTAGGCATTTCCTCAAGATGGTAAGAATCAAAAACATTATTGGCAGCTTTTTTCTGAACAGCTTTTGAAGCATCCAGAGCACTTGAAACACATTGAAAATACGCAATAAATAAGCTTTTAACTGATTGAATTTAAAAAAAAAAATACTTGAGCAATTCAATAATATCCTCATTAAAACAGGTTAAAATTCAGACTCCAAAATTCTCACCTGAACTGAGCTTTGATGTTGCTAGGGCTTGCAGATCTGGTCTGAATTTCCTTCTCTTGTTTTTCTCGCAGAATCCTTTCAGCTAGTAAGAAGTAAGTAGCTGTGATGTGATTGTATTTGTTAGTTTCCAATGCCCTAAGAAAGTAAAAAGCATCAGATAAACCATACAGCAATGTTTTGCTGAAAGGTGGATGTGCATTTCCTCTTCTTCTCATAGAACAAAGAGTGCCTGAAAAGCCAACCTGTGTATTTCCAATGTTTTGATGAGAAATGTTACTAAAAATAAAGAGCAACACGTCTACTCATTTATAGTTAAGTGAGGATAGCTTCACACTACCATACTGAATTTCTTTTAAAACTGAACTATCTTTACTGGATAAAATTGTATTTAATGAATGTTAGGCACCAATGGTGAGCTTTTCCACAAAGCACTAATGTCTGTTTATGCAACAACTGGAGGAAAAACCTTCACTAATTAATGGCTGTCACATTAAATTTACAGTAAAATGAAGTTCATAAGCCAGTAAGCATCATTCAGACATTCTAGGAGAAAGGATGCTACTGTTTTTTAAGCTTTTAGTTGCTTAACAAGACTGATTCTTGTCCTCCTCCCCATCTGCCAAGCTGTAAGATAGCAACGGGTTTTCCAGCATAAACACAGAGAGAAAAAACAATTTCAAGTCCTCTTTCAATTTGGGGAATATTTTTCAAAAAGTGGATTTATAAAATCAATTTATAAAAACCTACACTGCTTTCTAGCAAGTTCACTCTGTGACATTTAGCATTATAAAATAATAAGGTTTAGTTTAATTTAATTTAACAAAAACTCAGATATACTGGAAACATCCTGAAGCAAAAATGCTGGACCTTTTCACCTCCAAATATTTATGGGCAGTGATGCACCAGTAAAAGCATGGATTTCAAAGCTGTTTTCTCAGGATGGCAAACTACTGCAGGAATCAAACACTGTTACACCTTGTCTTAAGTTTTTTCCTAAACTTGCATCTATCTTCTCTTCCCTGAATATCCTGTAATGGAGCAAGACTAACATTTTGTTTCTTAAATGCATGACTTGATATTTAAATACTGAAGCACCCATGTTCCAACAACATTCCTAGTTCCAAAGTGATAGAACACAAAACTTACTCCACTATTGTGTCTCGGTCTGCAATATCACCCAGAACCATGCGTTGTATTATACTGTTGTGCTCCTCCTCAGACAGATTTTTGTATGACACAAGAGGAATATTGTACTTTGTTGCAGGAGATGGGTCAACTCCTTGGAGCCATGCGTGGTTTTCAATCTCTTCCAAAGAGGCCCTTCGCTTTGGGTCTCTCTGCAGCATCCGTGTAATTAGACTGTGAATAGAAAATAAAAGTAAATAAAACGCATTCATGTGTTTAAAAAGCAACTGCTGTAAGGGCAATGTTAGGAAGAAAGTTCTTCCATCAGTCCTTCTTCTTCTGCCATCAGTCCACACAGATCTTTACAAGACTACAATAAACAATTACCTATTCTCAAAGACATTCCAAGTATTGAAGCAATTTACTTATTCAAACTATAAATATCAAACATTGAAGTTTCCATTTACTACACTTAAGTTCTAAACCTGATTTTCTTGCTTTGTTTTCAATAGGTCTTGCAGGGTAACTGTCACATATGCCCTACAGCCTGGCCTGTGAAAGGATATTATTGCTTTCAACAAGAATATGGAATGGCAAGATAACCAAAACCACTGTCTTCTGAAATAGCTATCAGACACGAGCATCCCAGCAAAAACAGTGGTCTGTTCTATCCATAGAGAGAAAAGTCCCAAAGAACAGACTTTCTAGGACAATGAAGTGACAAATCTACTACTGGGTTGATACTGAGTGTTTACAAGTGCTGGAAAGGTAGTGCATGAATTCCTGAAATAAATGGAGAAGGAATACTTGATTAGCGCAATAAATCCCTGTTCCCCTGCTAGAAATGAGAAATTCTCGGGGGAGCTATTTTTACCTTTGCACAACAATCACAGCATGGAAAAAGATGGGTTTAGCTCCAAGGTTTCAAAGACATTTTATTGCTCCAACATGTGGAATGGAAATTCAGAGGTTCACACAATGCTTTTTATTACCCTAACTGCACTACTCTATGCAACCTTCAACTGTGGCTGCACAAATCACAACAGTAAACACTGTTCTGTTGTAGTGTCCATGTCTTTGTGTGTGACATTACATATGAACTTATAAATGGAGGTTACTTCAGGCTTAATACTCTCCAGTATAATAGTCACACATGTCTGTAACACCTGCAGTGCCTGACTTTACCAAAAGTGAAGGTGGGGTGAGACACAAAAGCCTTGATTTTCTTTGCATTTGTTAATACTATGACAGAAAGGGAACAAACTCTATACTAGATCTGACTTTGTTTACACTACACCTGTAACAAGCCTACACAAATGTACCATATGTGCCTCCTACTTTACGCACCATAAATCAAGAATGTTTTCGATCCAAAAAAGAAGCTGCCCAGAGTCCTTCCTCAGAAAACGTAACGTGTAGAAGCATAGGTAACTGATCGTACATTGTCAATGCATCATGTAAAGAAAGCAGATCTTCTTGGGCCTTTAAGCAATTTAGTGTTAGCGAATATTTTAAACAAAAGACTGCCAAAAGTAAGTTTCCTGGCTCAGCACAGCATGTGACATCCCAGGAAATTAGTTCAATACAATTCACTGATAACAACTCTCATTTAAACCTCTTCCTGCATTGTATTTCAACCCCTTCCTGCACTTCCTGCACTCTTCAAGCTGTTCAGAGCACCAACAGCAGCTTTTCCATGCAACTGCAAATCCTAAACAATAATGACATGACAGCACTGCCATTATGTTATGCATGAGACTCCAGGACAACACTGATTACAGGTGAAGTGAAGAACAGCCATTACGATCACAGCTACCACAAGTTCCATTGTCTGTCAAACCACAGAATTCTAGATGCTACTCTAGTTCATTGACTGCAGATGCACTTCTCATAGAATCATAAAAATCACAGAAGAGTAGAGGCTGGAAGGGACCTCAAGAGATGCATTCATTCACAGATTGGTTCAGGTTGGAAGGGACCTTAAAGATCATTTAGTTCCAACCTCTTTGCCATGAGCAGGGACACCCCTAACTGGACAAGGCTGCCATCCAATCTGACCTTGAACACTTCCAGGAAGGGGGCATCCACAACCTCCCTGAGCAACCTGTCGCAGTGTCTCAGCATCCTCATTGTGAATGAGATCCTTTCTTCAGAACAAGTCCAATCCTCCTGCCAGAGCAAGTTCTCCTAGAGCAGATTGCACAGGAATGTGTTCAGGCAGGTTTTGAATGTCTCCAGAGACAGATACTCCACAGCCTCTCTGGGCAGCCTGTTCCAAGGCTCTGTCACTCTCACCATAAAAACTTTCCCTTATGTTCACACTGAACCTCCTATGTTTCAGTTTATGCCCACTGCCCCTTGTTCTATCGCTGGGCACCACTGAGAAGAGCCTGGTCCCATCATCCTGATATTCACCCTTTCGACACTTATAAGCATTTATGAGCATGGGGTTGTTCCTCCACAGATGCAGCATAGGCTGCATAACATACAAGCACAGGCTTGTCCTTCTTTGCAAGTTTCTCTCTGCCCACCTTTCCAGCATATCCAAGTCACACTGGATGGCAGCACAGCCCACTGGGGCATCAGCCAACGCTCCCAGCTTTGCATCATCAGCAAACTGGCTGAGGGTACACCCTGTCCCCTCATCCAGGTCATATGAATACACTGAATTGGACTGAACCCACTACTGACCCCTGAGAGGTACCACTAGACACAGGCCTCCAACTTGACTATGCCCCACTGACCACAACTCTGAGTTTTGTCCTTTACCCAGTCCACCTCACTGCTCAATCGTCCAACTTACCCTTCCTAATGTTTGGCTCTGAGGATGTCATGTGAGATGGCACCAAAACCCCAGCAGAAGTCAGGGCAACCACTACCACCATTAGTCATTTGTAGTTGCTCACTGTTAAGCTGGACCTAAATGATGCTGCATTTCAATAGACAATTTTGCTGGGTATTAAAATATAACTTTTTGATGAGATAGAAGAGGATATTGTTATAGTATAATATTCATACATTTCAGTTGTCTAATACAGGCTCTAGACACATCACCCAGCCCTGCAACCCGTACTCCTGTGTCTGCTTCTCCCTTTATCTCTAACAAATCTACTCAACCTCTTTCAAACCCAGTTAGAGTCTCTTCATACCTAGACTCCAATATTAAATGCATGAATAGGTAGCACACATTCAATACGTGCTGGTTTTCAATTTATAAGCACATTCCTTTTAAGCCACTTCAACTGCATCTCAGACACACCTGCTCTTTATAAAGTTGCCTAAATACTTCATACACTACAAGTACTGTCAGTCATTCATTTTTATCAGGAAAGCTGGTGCCAAACAAAAATGTCAGGGATACAGGATTGCTGTTCTTTGCACCATGTATTTATACTGAGATTGGTTTTACTTCCAAGTAAAATACAACCAAACACTGTTAAAAAAATAAATAAATGCATATTTGTAAGGATAGTGATTTTAGACTTCTAAGAATTCTCACTCTTAGAACATGGCAAAAACATGCAGATAATTTTCAATGAGATAAGTCTAAGAAAAGTGGTACCGTCAACAATAATGCAGACTCCAAATGAGTCAACTTTGCATCTGGCAGCTCCAAAGACAACTCCACAGCTATAACAGCAACAAGCAGAAGAGCCAGCCAAAAGACCAGAAAAGAAGCCAAATAAGAGATGAAGGCTTAGGAGTCAAAACTTGGTATCCAGGTCCTATAGCTGTCAGGGACACTCATGAGAGAAGTCACTGCCGTCTACAGGTTTTGGAAACAGCTGGGTAATGGGAAAACATAAAACCCCCAAATCTTTATCCACAACTATTAAGAGGGCCATGCCAGTGTGGAAAGGAAATACGTGTCACGACTCGTTCATCCCAGAATCATGTTATCAAATCAAGTCACTGCAGCAAATGAGAAAAGCATTATCAGAAATACAATTTTGTTGTGGTATGGAACATCATACAACCAAAGTCACCAACCACAACTCCGAGTCTGTAGTTACCCAGATACTCCTTGCCCTTTCTGAAGACTGAAGTGACAGTGGCTTTTCTCCAGTCCTCAGGCACCTCTCCTGTTCTCCATGATTTGTCCAAGATGACAGAGAGTGACCTAGCAATGACTTCTGCCAGATCCCTCAACACTCATGGGTGAACCCCATCAGGGTCTGTGGGCTTGTGAATGATCAGTTTACTTGTTTTTTCTTTAGCCCAATCCTCTTCAATCAAGGCAAATTCTTCCATCCTCCTATCTTCTTCTGTGGTCTCAAAGGGCTGGGGCTCATGAGAACTGGTCTTAGCAGTAAAGACAGAGGCAAAGAATTCAACAGCTCTGCCTTCCCTGTATCCTCCATAACCAGGGCACTCATTTCATTGAGCAGTGGCCCCACATTTCATCTGTCTTTCCTTTTATCTCTTCTATCTTTAGAAGACAGTCACCCACTATAGGTACTCTTCTCATCTTTTTATGGTATCCAGTGTACTGCTGCTGCAGTTCCTTCCTGCAGCCCTTGCTTTGGGTGTCTGATTATTAAGATATCAAATCTGTTTGTGGTTGTAACTATGGAGGGTAAAGACTGAAGGGGAGCCCTGCTTTTGTGGGTCATCGGTGTCAAAGATGTCAAAGATTCACAGCAGTGCACTCAACAAGAATATGTTTACAAAATCACCTATCAGACTCAGCTTTACCATACTGTGCAGCTATTGACTGTTGCCTGTCATTCTGCCACCCAGCACAACAGGACCCTAACCTGTGCACGCCGTGCAGGAACTCACCATTTTGCCTGGAGGACAGGTTGAGTGGTGACTATACAAGCTCTGCTGCTTGTATTGCCACTTCCTTTGCACCAGTTCTGTCTGGGTAGACCCATCAGACATCACTGGGGCATTCTCGGACGGAATGGCAGTTTTAGTCTTGATACCCACCATTTTGGTAGAGCCTCTACTCACAGCAGTGGGCCTACAAGGTTTCAGTATGTGCCCCAGTGCAGACTTACACTGAAGTTTGTGTCATCCTGAGCTCCTGCTCAGTGAGCAGTGCAGTCCCCTTAACCCCCTCCCAAACTGCCACTCACTGACCGAGCACACACCACACTCTTTGCCTGCTGGGTCTTGCCTGGCTGCCCTTCAGAACATCTTTTATAGTGGTGGGAGGCAGGGTCACTGCAGGCTGTATCAGTCTCTCATGAGAGCTGATAGCTGCTTCTTCAGGGTCTGTGCTACACCCTCTTCACTGATTGTAAGTGCATTTCAATCATTTTTAAAGGCATCTGGACTTCCATACTCTATTGCAGATTCAATAACCCAGCCAGACATTATAATACAAATGTAATGCAACTGAGATATATAGTAAAAGGACTGAAGAGGTCATTAGCCAATAGGGAAATATTGGAACATACACAAAAAAAAGCTGCAGTGAACACTATAGAAAAACACCACATTGAAATCAGTCACGATTCCCATATGGCATTCAGTATTTGCACAGTATTTTTCTCCCCAGATTGCCTAGAATGTTGATTCAGAATTGCAATTTCAGTATGAGATGAGCAAAACTTGCTGTGACACGATACCTTTGAAGCCTTGTACTTTGAACACCAATCCATAGGAATAATTACCTTTTTAAACCTGCCACAAAATACTCACTCAGCAACAGCTTGTAATTTGTCTAGCAAGAGTGGTGGCCAAAGCCAGTCAGTGGTAAACAACTTCTGGGGTCATTTATAAAATGCATGACAACTGAGGCATGTAAAAGACACACGGTGTACAGTAAGGATGAATCTTCACAAACATGGGAAATACTGGCAAAAAATATTACAGTATTAACCTTTAGTAACAAAAGATGTACTGAATAAAACAATAAACTACTTTTAAAAAGCTGGTGCCCAAGAAACAACTCAATGTGAAGAAATACTAACACAGTAGGATTAACATCTTACTAACAGGCAAAGACTATTACGCACACACTCGTCACATGGCATAATAGGGAACTTCCAGGGGTAGTGAGAGTCTAGTCATGCGAGAATGCTTCCAAGCTCTTAAAACTCTCTACTTACTCTTTACATTCTTTGGACACACGAGGTGGCACTGTGTATTTGCAGTCCATTATCATAGTCAGAGTTTCACTGTCATTTGCTTCTTGAAATGGTGGTTGTCCACAAACCAACATGAAGAGGATGACACCTAAACTCCATATATCTAAAAACATAGAATACATATTATTTTAAAGTACCTGTTGAGAAAACAGACAAAATTACCATTAAACCCACAAAGTATTCTGGAAATACACACTGAGGCTATTAATGCTTATTATCAACAGTGCAGTACTCACAGAATGTACAATTCCACTGAATTCCATTGATTGACATCTTTTATAATTTTAAAGGGGAAAAAAAGTAATTTAATTCTATGAGACTGAACTAGACATGTTTCCTTTAGTCGTGTTGCTCAATAAAGTTATTTGCTAATTCTAATGGTAAATAATAAAACAGTTAGGTAAAATTACTTTCTTGTATCAATTATACAAAAAAGTGTGGAGTCTATGTGGGCATTTTTTAAAACCTTTTTAAAACCATTCATCAAACATAACAATTAACAGTGATCTCTACTACACTGTGGGAATCCTCTTGTTTTCTTCTAATTCCTGCTCATGTAAAATGCAAAACATTCAGTAACTTTCTTATTCTCCCGTGAAATGACAGAAGCACTGCTGGGTATGAAGCCCTTTAGTTGGTCTCTACTTGCTGTAAAAGCTAACATTTAGTTCAAATCTCTATTAGGAGTTTGCCTAGAAGAAAACGTTTGAGTCCCACTGCATTCAATATAGGAGGATTGAACACTAGGAACTTTCGTATTGGAGAAATATAGAGTAATTGCATGTGCATCCGAGGATCAGGTTAGGAAGATTATCAGACAGAATTAAATCTGGCCAGAGACATCAAGGACAAGAAAGGCTTCTACAGGTGTTATCGCTGCCCGAGTCACAGAAGTCAAAGGCTGGGACCAGAACAAGAAGGATCAAGTTTGTGACTGTATAAGGAACTTGAAGGTTCACAAGTCCATAAGACTTGATGGTATTAACTCACAGGTTCTGAAAGAACTATGGATGAAGTTGCTAGACCATTATTTGTGATATTTGAGAGCTCATGGCATTCTGGTGAAGTTCCCACTAACTGGAAAATGGGAAACATAAACCCCATTTTTAAAAAGGGGGAAAAAGATAACTCAGGGAACTACAGGCCAGTCAGTCTCATCTCTGACAAAATCATGGAGCAGATCCTCCTGGAAACTATGCTGAGGCACACAGAAAATATGGAGATGACTGGTGACAGTCAGCACAGCTTCAGGAAGGGCAGACCATGTCTGACAAATGTGGTGGTCTTCTATGACAGTTACAGCATTAGTGAATAAGGGAACATGAACTAACACCTTCTACCTGGACCTATGCAAGGCATTTGATACTCTCCCATGTAACATCCTTGTCTCTGTTTTAAAGACACAGTTTTGACAGATGGACAGCTCAATGGATAAGGAACTGTCTGGATCGTCCCACTTAAAAGAGTTGTGATCTCCACATGGAGACCAGCTATGGGTCTATTTTGGGCTTGGTGCTGTTCAACGTGTTTGTCAATGATATGGACAGTGACACTGAGTGCCTCCCTCAGCAAGTTTGTCAGTGACACCAAGCTGTGTGGGGTGGATGACCCTGCAACTAGGTTGGGCCAATCCCGAGCACAAATCCATGCTGGGTGGTTGATGAATTGAGAGCAGTCCAGAGGAAGATGACTTGAGGAACAGTAGATGAGAAGCTTAACATGAGCCAGCAATGTATGAGGGCAGTGCTGCAGTCACCAGCCGGTCAAAGGAGGCGATTCTCCCCATATACCCTGCTCTTGTGAATTCACCTGGAGTACTGTGTCCAGTTCTGAAGTACTCAATACAAGGATACGGATTTGGGATATAGAAAGTTGGAAATAGATAATCTGTACGATCATTCCAAATATAAAGCCATTCAATTGCATAAAAATAACTCCAAAACATGCTTAGACAAAAGGCCACACACATCTTGAGCTGCAAGTCTACAGTCTGGAAACTCCAATGATAATTTTGTGTCTTACAATCCAGCATTTCAAAGACCTGTACCCAGTGAAACCAAACAAACCCCTGAACTGAGAACCATGACAAAAGAGAAGAGAGATGCTGGTACTAGTCTTAAGAAGCACACCAGCTCTGTCCTGGAAAAACCTGCAAGACAAAACCATGCCTGGGTAGGCATCTGCTTCTTGCTTTCTGTGGCCTACTTAACATACCTTTAAATCTGAATGATGTCTACAGTTGTATGTAATGTAAATTATACACGTTCATCCCTGGAACTATTACTAATTTTGCTAGTTACAAACCATTCTTCATACAGTCAAGGTGAGCCAGGAACAGAAACACTACATGGTTATTTTCTCTAGAGCTCTAATTCTTAGTAAGTGCACACTATTAATTTCAGGCAGGAGATACACTTCTAACTTCGTAAAGCTTCGTATGTCTTTCTCCTACTGTTTAGTTTGAAAGTGGCCAAAAACTCTAGTGCATTCTCTCTCTCAACAGAACTTATTTTTATTAAGTACATTAAACATGTGCATTCAGACATCTCTGCTTAACATTTAACAGTCATCTTTTGGGTATCTAATCCCTCCTAGATTTTTAACTTTGCCTATAATCTTTTTTTGTGGTACAACCTATCCTAGTGTTCTGGTTAGCACTCCCCCTCACACTAAATGCATCATGTCAGCATGAATTATTTCAAAAGAATCCCCACAGCACCATGCTGCCGGTATTGGAGAAAATGAAAGCATGGCACAACTACTAAAATAACATTGATAGTGTGAACACAGAACTTGACTGCTCCATTTAAGCCAGTACACGGTTGTCTCAAGTCAGCTCTAACACATGATCATTTTTCATTCTTTGCACCAAACACAGGGTAAACCATGGTAAGTGTGAAGGAAGTGGCAAATAAAATGCTAACAGAAAACAGGAAATGTTAAACAAATCTTCAAAGTAATTTTATTTGAAATGCACAAACCCTGAAAGAACAATGGCAAAATAGAACTGTTTATAGAACAGCGTTATTCAGTAGTATTTCAAACCACCACATTTACCAGCAGGACTAAGGAAGTAATCCTGGCCCTGCAGTCAGCACTGGTGAGGCCTTGCATTGAGTTCTGGGTTCAGTTTTTGGCATCTCAATGCTGAAAGGACATTGAGGGGCTGGAGCAGGTCCAAAGCAGGGCAACAAGGCTGGTGAAGTGTTTGCAAAACTTACTGTATGAGGAACAACTGAGGGGCCTGGGGCTGTTCAGTCTGAGGAAAAGTAGGCTGAGAGGAGACCTTACTGCTGCCTACAACTACCTGGAAGGAAGATATACCAAGAGTGGTGTTGGTCTCTTCTCACTGGTGACAGGACAGGGAAGCAGCCTCAGGCTGTGCCAGGGGCTGGAGTGGGTTACTTTGGACATCAAGAAAAACTTCTTTATGGCGCGGGTTGTTCAGCACTGGAACAGGCTGCCCAGAGAGGTGGTTGAATGTGTTGGAAAAAGTTTGGATGTGGTGCTCAGAGACAAGGTTTAGCAATGGGTTGTTATAGATATGTTAGTAGGATTAGGTCAAGGTTGGAATTTATGATCTTGAAGGTCTTTTCCAAACTGATCAATTCTGTAACTGTACTCCGTCAGCAGCTACACGCAATCCTACAGTAAATAAGAATATTAAAAACAGTATCTTGTCCTTCCCAGTCTACCACAAAAGCTTCACACTGTCATTTTTACTAAGACACAAAAAAATTCTGTTATACCACTTTTAAGATTTTTCACTTGCAAATCTCTGCAAAAAATCCCCAACCAACCCTTCCAGAATGGACAACAGGAAACCCCCTGTGGAGTTTCCTCTACAATGCTTCTATTTTGTAGTTTTATACCACTTAGTATTAGCTATGTCTAGATCTATCGAAAAGGGGAAATAATCTCCTCTTTGTAAAAGGGATCCATAAACTTGAGTTTTTTTACTTGCAAGCATCTCTTCTAAATTTAAATAGGTGACCCACACTCCCAACATGCAAATTAAGTTGAAACACGTGGGCTTCGTAGCTTGCAGCCACATCCTGAGCTGCATCAAGGGAACAGTGACAGTAGGTGGAGGGAGGTGATCTTCCCTCTCTGTTCTGCTCTCATGAGACCCCATCTGGAGTACTGCATCCACTTCTGGAATCCCCAATACAGGAAGGATAATGAACTGTTGGAATGTGACCCAAGGAGGGCCACAAGGATGACTGGAGGGCTTGGGACCACCTCTCCTACAAGGACCCTGGAGAAGAGGAGACTCCAGGGAGATTTTAGAGTGCCTTCCAGTACCTGGAGGGGGCTACAGAAAAACTGAGGAGGGGCTGTTTCCAAAGGCTTGTAGTGGTAACACCAGGGGTAATGGTTTCAAGCTGGAAGAGGGTAGATTTAGACTGGAAATCAGAAGTTCTTCATGGTGGGGGTGGTGAGACACTGGAACAGGTTGCCCAGGGAGGTTGCAGCTGACCCGTCCCCTGAAGTGTTCAAGGCCAGACTGGATGGGGCTTGAGCAACCAACCTGGTCTAGAATGGGGTGTCCCTGCTCATGGCAGGGGGCTTAGAACTAGATGATCTTTAAAAGGTGCCTTGCAGTCTGAACCACTCTACAAATCTATGACAACCCAGAACACATTTTTAGCTATATTTCCGTAAGACATCCTCAGAACTCAAACTGCCAGTTCTAGACTTAAGACTTGTAACTGAAGGAACATGAGAGGAGACAAGGGTTACAGAGACCCATCTTTAGCAGAGCATTTAGCAGAGCAAAAGTGAACAATAATTTATTTTTCACAATTTCAAGTTTTTTACTACTCATATTTAATAGCTTTTCTGAAAACTATTTTCTTATCTTCTCCTTCTCTCCAAGGACCACCCAATTCGCTCTCTTCAAAAAATTTAGTGCAAAAGCAGAATTTAGGCCTGACATGTTGCAGGTATTTAGCACACTTACAACTCCAAATTATTATGATGAGGGAAGGCATATCTATATTCTGCAGTACCCAAAAATCAAAGTCTCTTTCAAAAGCACTGTGAAGATCTCAAGATGGGATTTAGCCTTTAAATTGGGTACTACTAACTTAAAATTATCATTTTTATTATTAGAATAAAGAAAGATTAGAAACTCTAAAAGCACTAGCAGCTAGCCACAGTACAGAGTATTTTATTGCTTTTAAAGCCATTACATAATGTTGATCAGAAAAAGACTGTTCAAGCAAGATTCAGAGAACCTTTACAACTGTGGTTGTCACAGGGCTGTATACAGGTATATGAAGCCAGAGCTGTGTATATGCAACTTTCTTACTTCCTTACATAACATGAAGCCACTGTCACTGTCAATCCTCTACCTGTCATAAGCAAAGGGCAGTCAAACATCACATTCAGGTTTGCACACTGCACGAAGGATATCCATACTCGTCTGCATCACCACCACTGTTTCATTAATCTTGTGTTCCTTTTCAAAGTTCCTTATTTACTTCTAAAATAAGCACTACAGATTTCAGGAAGTTACAATTTACATGACACAGAAGATCCTTGCAGCTTACAAGTTGCTAAAATTTCTACTATTCCTCAAAAGTCAGACACCTGTGAGCCACACTTCATACATGTTATGAGAATTTATGATTTTCAACAGTCAAAAATCCATACTCATTCTGTTATAGACACAAGTGCATTTAACTACATAAAGTAAATTGAGTCTGCTTATTAAAGCTTTTTATTTCAGATCTGGATGGAGAAATTACTGCTTTTCCTTCATCAATTAAAGGTAGGACTACTTAACAGTTTCCCGTGTATAGTGCTCAGTTGATAAGATAGATCTTTCTATAGAAAGCCTGCTTCCTCAGAAGTGACTGGTAATAGAATAAATGTAGTCAGGTTTTACACAATTCTCATTGCAACATTTATACAATTGTTGAACTTGTCTGCTACTAAAAGCTACTTACTAAGAAACAAAATGAGCTTTTACAGAGAGGACAGAAAAGTTTACATGTTTATTTTGCTTCTGCAGAGGTATCAAGAGGCTGTGGATAAATGAATTAAAATGGACCCTAGTTTCCAGCAAAGGGAATTACTCTAACCACAGTCTTAAGACATTGAAGAGAATCTCATCACCATCTCTTCAAAGCAAATTTATTGAAGATGTACCAATCCACAGAAACTCACTGAAAACAAGCCTTGAAAGGCAATCAACACATCAGCACTTCAATATCAAGTTCTTCTATGCAAAAATAAAGAGGAAAATCTAATGTAAAGACCATTAGCATCTCTACATTCTGAACATGTTCAAAACAGGATAGCAACCAGGTAACATCTGAAGACTGCAAATGTGAACTCAGATTAAAACTGTATCCTGAGTTACTTTATCTGGACTGGAATTTAGGGGTGGAACTTTCACTGGGCCCAAGTATGGGCTACTAACTCACAAGAACAACAATGGTAAACATACTTGTTAAAACCTGCAATTTAAGAACCTGTCCACCACACAGGCTATGGAAAACAGAACAAACACTCATATTTAGGGAACAGATTCACATAACTGCCTGAAGAGACAAAGCACACCTTAAGAATTCACAACAAATCTAACACAGCAGAAAATGAATTACGCTACTGAAGTCTTTGAATGGTACCTTTCCATCCACATATAAGCTAAAAGGCTTAATGCTGCATCCTTTGCATACAAAGTCAGTAGTAAGTACAGAATAACTTAATTTCAGCATTTCTGTGTTGTACAAATTTTTATATTACTATATTCACAGACTACAGGCAAATAAGTTGCTCAGACTGGACTAGTTGTAAAATCTGAGCAGTAAGAACTAAGACTACTTTTCTATAGATACTAAATGTTTAGCATGTTAAACTACCAGAATACATAGCAAACAAGATGATTAGGAGAATTCTTTTCCTTCCCATTCTCCACACACCACACCTCCCACATCCCCCCCTCCCCCTATAAATAGCAAATGGTATTTAGCAAGTTATTATCATTTATGATGCATATATACAATGAAGCTGTCTGTTCTACATACACTGAGTCAGACATGTTCACCAGTAACTAATCTTTGGAAGCGATTCTTACTTTCATTCAGTCTGGCAGCTAGTATTACCTTCTCCCTGAAGATAACTGCTTGAGTTTTGCTGGCTGCATAAAACTACTAAAATACAGGCAAACAGTTGTTCATTTTTTAGTATCTACTGCCTCTCCAATTTCACTCAGGATAGTTTAACAAGAAGCACCACGATTGGCAGGTTTTACTGAACACATGTCACTCACTGCCTTTATTAGCAAGCAGCCTGTTCTTCCAATTCAGTAGTTACTGAACCTATACTGAAAACACAAACAAAGCCAATGTTTCCTGCATGAATTCCAATGTTAATACTCCAGAAAATAGCCAGGATAAAAGATATTAGTTAAATATAGAAGGAAGTTTTTCCTCTGTATAAAGTTTATTCTCAAAATCATTGAACTCAAAGTCTATACAGCACACACAACATATGTTTCACTGTTTCAATGTCCTCCATTTTGTATATAAATCACAGAATTATTGATGCTAGAAAAGACCTCGAGATCATTAAGCCCAACCTGTGATGTAACATCACCACACTGGCCAGACCAGAGCACTAAGTGTTACAGCCTGTCTGTCCTTAAACATCTCCAGGAATGCAGACTCCACCACTGCCCTGGGACATCCATTCCAGTGTCTGATCAGCCTTTTCATGAAGAAGGGCGTCCTAACATCCAACCCTTCCCTGGCAGCTTCAGACCCTGCCCTCTAATCCAGGTGCTAACTGCCTGGGAAAAGACCACAATCCCCACCTGACTAAAACCTCCCTTCAGGGAGTTTTAGAGAGGGATAAGGTGACCCCTGAGTCTCCTTTTCTCCAGGCTAAACTCCCCCAGCTTCTCTCTCCTCATCAGATTGTCCTTCCAGTTTCTTCCCCAGACTTGTTGTACATTTGGACCCACTGCAGCACTTCAAATCTCTTTCTTAAAGTCTGATCACTCTTCCCCTGTCTTGGGTTACAAATGAGTGATCATCTGTGTGATGCTGGGTTTAGACCACAACAAATATGAACATTTACTTTATTTGTAAAAATTAACATCTTAGTACAGCTTTACACGCAAATGCAAACTTGAGCATCTGGTTTATAAAGAAGCAGTACAGCATTTCTTTAAGTCCTACCAGGTCTCTGTTGCCAAATCAGTCAGCCATGGGCTGAACATCAGAAATCTGAGTTATCAGTTTGCAAGATACATGAAATTAATCTTCCTGGATATGGAGATGTATATTTGATAATGAAATCTTGTTCCACAACAGTAGTTTGTAATATGAAAACACCTCCTCCATGAACACAGCAAAATGAATAAGAAATATGCCTATAACTTAAGTTAATATTTACTTGATATGGTAGTAACTGAAGACTATTTTGACAGTTTCTCCTCTTTGTTCATTTGGATAAATTATTCTTTGCTTCATCCAGCAGTTTTACAGGAGAATGCATTAAAATTTGTTCATATAGCAGCGCAGAATGGAGTTGAAGTTATACCTCATAAATACTGGTTAGCAAAATGTACTGAGAAGTCATCAGGATCACAGCACCCTCCACATTAAAACTGCATTTCTGAGTATAAGGCTCTATTGCTTGTAACATAATACTTCTAATACCTTAAACTGAAGGTATTTTATTGTGAACTGTTACACTGAGAGGAAACAAGTAGAATCAAAGGATAGCACACTACATAAGAGTTGGACTCCCCTTTCATTAAAAGTAGGTTTTACTACCTACACAGAAATTGCTACAGAATGTAAAAAGACTCATACTATCAGAATTGTTTAGGCTGGAAAAAAGCCTGTAAGATCAAAGCAAACCAATCATCCAATTCAACCAAGCCCACCATTAAATAATTTTAACATGACGTTAATATATCCTCAAGTCTAAAACTTCCTAGAAGTGTTCTACTACAAAGTCTTCGCACTGGCCCCTTATAAAAAATATAAAAAGCTCATTTCTGATAATTTTAAAAATTTGACTCAGTGTTAGACACAGAGCACAGCAACGAAAAGGCCATAAAACATGGCCACTAGCATGAGTACACAGGAGGAGAGCACAGCACATAAATACATAAAGCAATTATATTGATTCTGTGTTGCTTCAGAAAGGATTTGAAGTTGAAAAGCAGAGGACACAATTATTGTAATAAATGCACTAGAACTGGTATTTCAGTCACAGAATCACAGACCTAATGAGGCTGGAAAAGACTTCTAAGATCATTAAGTCCAGTCTATAAGCTAACATCACCACAACAACCTAGACCATGATACTAAGTGCCACAGCCAGGCTGTCCTTAAACAACTTCAGGGATGGGGACTCCACCATAGAACCATAGAACCATAGAATTATTAGGGATTGGAAGGGACCTTGAAAGATCATCTAGTCCAATCCCCTTGCCACAGCAGGACCACTCAGACCAAGTTAAACAGGAACATAACCACTTCCCTGGACAGTCCATTGCAGTGTCTGATCAAACTTTCCACAAAGAAGGGCTTCTTAACATCCAACCTAACCCTCCCCTGGCACAGCTTAAGGCCTCTCATACTATCAGTATTTGCCTGGGAGAAGGCCCCAACCCCCATCTGCCTACAACTTCCCATTAAGTAGTTTATAGAGAAGGATAAGGTGCTCCGTGATTCTCCTCTCCAGGATAAACAACCCTAGCTCCCTCAGCCTCTCCTCATCAGACTTTCCCTCCAGTTCCTTCCCCAGCCTCACTGCTCCTCTGGACCTACTCTAACACCTCAATATCTTTCTTGAAGTGAGGGGACCAGAACTGCCCCCAGTACTCGAGGGGAGACCTCATCAGTGCCCAGTACAAGGGGAGAATTACATCCACTATTCCTGATACAAGACAGAATGCCACTGGCCTTTTGTCACACATGAGCACAGAGCTGGCTCATGTTCAACTGGCTGTCAACTGGTACTCCCAGGTCTCTCTTCAGCCACTCATCCCCCAGTCTGTGGCCACAGGGGGGTTAATTGTGGCCAAAATGTAGGATCCTGCACTCAGCCCTGTTAAACCTCATCACGTTGGCCTTTGCCCATTAACCCAGCCTGTCCATCTCTCTCTGCAGCATCTCCTCCTACCCCCCAAGCAGATCAACACACCCCCCACCTCAACTAGGTGTCACCCACAAATTTACTTAGGACAGATTCAATCCCCTCATCCAGGTCATCAACAAAGATGTTGATTAAAACTGTGCCTAGTACTGGTCCCTGGAAGACACTACTGGTCAGTGGGCACCAACCAAGTGAAATTAGTTTCTTTTACATGGAAGCTGAAAATAAGTGAGCTAGGCTAAACTTGCTAACACAGAAGAGGGGCAGGTACCACCTTCTACCAGAATTCTGTTCCAGAATACATGCTTCCTTCACCTCTTTTGGGCAAGCATTTCCACACAGAAGTTAATCCTGCAGAAGTTAATTAGTTTATTTTATAGAAAACTGTTAAGTCAGTTCATAAAATGGCCAGTCATGCAAAAACAAGCAGCACATGAGAAGGGATAGCTCAACACCCACATAAGCAAAACACATGGGGAAGAACTCTTATGCTGGAAGCAGCTGCTTGTTACACTGCTAGCTTTCCTCACCCTGACATCTTCAAGCTCATTGTACAACATACCTAAACAGTAATCTTTTTAAATGTTGAAACACAACATTTAAAAAGGAGATTTTCAACACAAAATCAATAAAAAACTTTTGTAGGACTTCACTTCTGTCAACTTAGTTCTAATCTGAACAAACTTTCAACACCATATCAGGTATGATAAATGATTCAGTAATATATACTATTTGCAAGTATCTTGCTGCTTTTTTTAAACTGAAAACTAAAAATGCTGACACGCTATGAAGTTTGCTATACTACCCACCAGCCATTATGCTTAGTCATTATGTTTGTAAATGAAGTGCTAAAACATCAAAACCATCAAAGCTAGCTATGCACAGGCTGAACACTTGAAAGATGAAGTATGCCCCAGCAATACTCTACATGCCCCTGAAAATGCTTACTACAAATAGAAAACATTTATGATCACTCTGGCAGAGATAAGGTGCATCTAAAAGGGGCATCATCATTTCAGGCAACTCAAAAGATATATGACAAATCCTCTGTTTCCTTTAATAATCAACAATGTATTACTATCTTACGATATGGGCAAAAGACATTCAGGTCCGAGCTGTGCAAGAAAGCCAGAATATCCAGCATCTAACTACTAAAGCAACAGATATTATCCAAGTGGCTGGCCTCTGCAAGGTTCAAGAAAGCAGTGAGTTGGATATGGACTACAAACTGCTGGTTTGTAACCATATTTTTGTCTACATCTGTTATGAGGACCATACTGCCACCATTCTCTTGGTGTTGCTGTGATGACAGATACCAATGCCAAGTGCTGTCACGGTAATTATTTGTGTATTATAGCAAAAAAGCTATGTTCAAACATGCTAAACAGACAATCCAAATATTATACTTTAAATTTGCGTATTTCTCATTCCCAGAAGGGTAAATTCACAAGTATTTCCATGCATCTGCAAAGTCACACAGAAAAGCCTATTACAATAATAAAAACTTATCAGAAGCATCAACGTATTTCAGAATTACAGCAGCATACACTACTTTGTAGAGATGCCAAGCAGGTAAAACAGAACTTCCTCTCTTGTGAGAGAATTAACTAACCTAAAAAACTGTAATTACACTTCATTATTGGGAAAATGGAGATCTTTCTTTACTCAGTGATCCAATCTCTATTGATGCTCATGGAGTAGAAACGGAAAATTACCAGAAGCAGGCTTTGTTTTTTCTCACTGTGGTTGCCTACTTTTGAACTCTGCTGGAATTTGTTGGATTACACCACTGCCCTAGATAGAGCTCAGATCTAAAATAACATCAGTCTGACTTAACAAATTATGTGCAACAGTCCAATCACTTCCCTCCAAGTAGTACAAGTTATAATCGTGAAAAAAACCATGGGAAGCAACAAATAGACCTTTCCATGATCTAACTTGCTCACCTTTCCAGAAATCCCTGGAAATATAAAATCATTGCCCAATATTCCTTTTGTATCATTTAAACTACAGCCTTTTACACAAAAGGAAATGAAACACCTAAATTAACAAGGTAGTTAACAACCAAAGTAGCATCACAAAGGGAAGATTAGTCCCTTACCTTTTCATAAAGCAAGCTTTTCATTCTATTTTTTAAGCGTATAACTTAATAAAATACCCTGAATATGTCATCTCTTTATAGCAAGAAAATAAGAGTATATAAAAGGAAAAGACTTTGTAATATTATGTTTGTGGCAATGGTCTCTGGAAAAACACAACCCACCCACATACCTTGATCAATTTTTCTTGCAGTATAATTTGCCAAATAACAACAATATTGGATAAAAGAATAAAAGCATGTGTTTTTTTTAGAATTATTACAACGAATGCAAACATACCTGAACATGAAGCGAATATAAGCAGGACAATCTTATTTAATTCAGAACTTTAATGAATTTGAGTTTCAAGCGGTTAGATGCTCACAAAGGAGAAGAATTATGCCACTGCCCTGGCAAAAGCATAACCTTTGCACAAGCAAGTAACTATAAGATAAAATTGAATTATACCTGAACCAATCTTAATAGCAATTATTTAAATTTTTTTTGCCACTTATCAGTCATTACTATTACAACATCAATATTCCTATTCAGCCAAAGAGTTCACAGTACACTTCACTGCTATTTCAGGCTATACACAACTTGCACTTAACTAGCATCAAAACTGCTGTAATGTGTCTTTTGAAAAACGTCCACTTGTCTTCCACAAGTATGACATCATCTTAGCCTTTAAACATAAACTTCCATGCTAAGAAAGGTTTTTTCTTAATTGCGTAATTTCATGGCTATCAATAAAAAAACATATTTAGGAAAACTATAAGATTTTACATTTAAAGACTTCATTTGGTGGAAGAAGGGATTTAAAGAAGTCCTTAAAATTCGTAAGTTTTTTTATTTTCACAACCTTTGCATTAAAAATACATAATTAAGTCATAGACTATCTCAGGTTTCTGAATATCTTACTTTATTACCCAGACTCTTTAAGGTCATTACCTTATTGGCAACTTTTAACCAACGTTAAAATTTTTATTCTGTAACTATTGTAAAGACAGTACATTAGAGATTTTTGTAGTGCATGTCAAAGTAATGAAAACTGTGTTGCTAAAAAACTTTGACAGATTGCAGTGCCTCTATTCTGACAGGACAGAAGCTCCAGTATGCAGGAACTGACACTATACTGAAGAATAAGCAAAGACTAACCCCACTGAGGTGACTTAAAACAGAAACCAAGCTTAACTAACATTAAATTTTTTTTTTCCAACTTTTCTACACTTCACATCAATCCACTCTATACATGCCAGATCTCCTCCTCTATGAATCCACTAAACTATTTTCTCCACAGAATCTTAGGAACATAGGTTCATTTTGTTGGAGAAGACCTTTAAGATCTAGAAGATGGACTCAATATACTATTCAGAAATTTGACTATCTAATTGCTTACAAAGTCTTCTAAGGATAATTCTGTGTGATGCCACCATTCTTACATTTATCATTAAGAGTTAGTAGTGTTAAGTTTACAAAGTGCTCTTTGCTAACTACATAATTCAATTTAGATCATCTGTTCATAACAATCTTAATACCCCCTATTCCCTCACCAGTAATCTGCGTACACCTTCTTTCTTCAAAGTATCTTCAGTTGGATTGGGCAACAGTATCAAAACTTAATTTTTCTGCTTATCCTTCAAAATTTGACTGCTATTCTGTTTATCAAGAAATAATTAACATAAAACATTGCACAGATTATTTTTATAATGCACTTTTCCATCTAGTTTCACAGGCCACTGCCACCAGTAACAGAGTGATGCTTTAGGACATTCCTGAAATAAAGAGACAACACCACAGAACAACTCCTAGTTTGCCACTAATAAAACCAGAACTAAGTAATTTAAAATATATTGAAATAGAAATAATTTTGTGAAGCGTCACCACCAGCATCAACATACATGTGCAAACCCACAAACAGTATATAGACAGCTAAGCATTCTTATTACAGAACACTTGAGAAAGTACTTCCAAGTCTAGAAAACCTACAGTAGAATACCTACTCCAAGTTAAAAACCATAAGATTACATTCAGATATGAAAACTAAGATCTATTAGTACCTACTAGCTAAAAAGATGTGTATTAAAGATAATGCAAGCCTTTCAGTTCAACAATGTAGAGCATACAGAATGAGCTGTTTACCTCAGGCACATTGAGAAGTTTGCACAAGTCCAAGACAAATCAAATCATCACTACAGCCACTACTATAACCATAGCAAAGAATGAGGAGGCATGTGCACAGTCCTAACAGATCTGAAGACACTGGGCATGTAAGAACAGAGGAACGGTGAATACAGTAAGATATTTTTGAAGCATTACTCAGAATTACACATGCCTAAATTTGTTGCAGGAGAAATAAATTTGACCTCAACTAACAACTCTGAGCCATCTGAACCACTACAGGATATTATTCAGTGACTCACAATGTTTACAGCTATTTTAAAAAAAAAACCAGCCCAAGTTACTTCTAGTAGCACATGCAAGCAGATCTAAGAACGAATTAACTGCAATAGTCTAAGCACACACAGTTTTTCAAACAGAAATGTGAAGACTAATTTACACATTACTATTTCTCTTACTTTGTAAACAATTGGGATCAATGGGTAACTCACTTCCTATTTTCAGTTCAGACAAGAAAAGGGCAGAGAAGAGTAAAAGGAAGTTAAAGCCTTTCTTAATTCTGCCTCTCCTTTCGATAGTTAGAACTTACTAAAAGTGGATTCCAACCAGCTTACAGCTGTTAACATGTAAGCAGTCTGTGTTCACAACGTCATTCTTCAATGGATAAACTGAGCAAAAACCAACCAAACGTTGCATGGTTGGGGTCTTCTGTAGATAAGGAGGTAGTGTGAAGGTGATGTTAAAAATATATTAAAGTTAGGTGCTTTTCTGAAAAGGGGATGGGTCCTCTTAACAAAGCTAATGCACATTGTAATTAACTCTTCTGTTCATAATAATGCATAGATCGCATCATGCCATAAAAAACTGATCGAAGAATTTGAGAATGTTTGAGTATTTCCTTCAAACAGAGCTGCTCCACACATCCACATATCATCCAGGTTATGCTACCAGTTTTTGCCAATTAACTGGCTTCCACATATGTCATTATGTCAAAACATAAAACACAATGGTACAACATCATGGTACTTCAGTTTAGATTACTAGCTGAATACAAACAGAACATACCCACTGCTGGTGCATCATATTCGTCCCCAAGTAGAATTTCAGGAGCAGAATAAGCAAGAGATCCACAGCTTGTGGTAAGTTTCTTCCCAGGCTGAAATTTGTTGCTGAAGCCAAAGTCAGTCAACTTCACAAGTCCTTGTTTTTCAAAGAACACAACATTCTCTGGTTTTAAGTCTCTGTGGACTACATGTAGTTTATGGCAGTAGGAAATAGCATGAACTATTTGAGCAAAGTATTTTTTTGCCAGATCCTCATTCAGACCTTCTTCATGCTTCATGATGTAATCAAACATATCTCCTCCATCACCCAGCTCCAAGATAAGATAAAGTTTAGTCTGAGTATCAATCACTTCATACAGTCGTACTATATTGGGATGCTGCACTAGTTTCATGCATCTAACCTCTTGAAACAGATGTCCAGTGGCTAGAGTGTCTAGTTTGGTCTTGTCAATTACTTTTACTGCAACTTTTTCACCTGTAAAGACATGTCGAGCAAGTTTAACCACGGCAAAGTGGCCTCTGCCCAATGTTTTATCCAAGTCGTACAACCCTGCAATTTTTCCATCATATCCTCGTTTGAAGCCTGCCATTCTGTTTCAAAAGACGAAATAATATTCAAGCTCTTTGGAAATTTGATCTTTTCATATAAGAGGATGTGATGCAAATAAATAGTCCATTGTCACTGCCAAGCATACCTAAAAATAAAGAGATGAGATTAAGTATTTGTATAAAAATACGGCACATTATTACAGATTACAAATGGAATTTTTTCAAGACGTTTTGCAAACAGTTTGATAAGTCACACTGTAGTAACCAACAGATTTCAGAAATCACATTATCAGCATGGTTGAAGAAAGTGAATTTCAACAGTGCAATAATGAAAACTTCTCTGAAAAAATAAAATCAATGGCATACACTTCAAAGTAACCAACCTTGCAAGCAACACTTGAGAAGTCAGTGGACGTCCTCAGTGAGCAGTTCAAACTGGTAAACTGAAACCTGTCACTTTTGTGGCTACAATAAAAATCAGATGGGTAGCACAGAATACCACCTAGAAGAACATGCCTGATTTTTCTTAGCTTTAGCATATTCCTTTATATTAAAGCACAAAATAGTTTTAATACAAAGTTCTAATTGCATAACTTGACTTTTACCTACTCACTTTTAACAGCTTCCTTTAGCAAAGCGCAGATTTACATACAAGTCTTAATTTTGTTACTCTAATACTGTAATTACAACAAATGAACAAAGCCTTGCAGGCTGAAAATGAAACATTTGGGTTTGATACACTCCTAGTGGTACATAAAATCTCATTAAATATTTTGACACGAGTTATAAAAATTGGAGATTAAAAGTTTGGATGTAGGCTGCGTATGTTCTGCAGCCCTGGGAACAAGTCAGAAGCAGGAGTACAGCAGGAAGGAAACATGAGTTTAAATTACTTGTGCTAAAGTCCTGTTTACCAGTTAATGTGGCATTTAAGCATAAATGATCCGACTTAAAGTGTTCATATTAAAACCTGGTTTGAAGGCCTTATGTCCCATTACCACTTTTTCCACAATAAAAACTTTTCTCATAACTGTAACTAACATTGAGGTTTAAGCAAACACCATCAGCTATCTAAGTGCTAACCATTTCTCCCAATTTGCATGCAATTTTCAGTTTCAAAACTGAACTTCTAAACAAAAATCTTTTTAAAAGAAAGCTAGAAAACAAACAGCCCCTTACATTACATAATCTCAAGTCAAAACCTTTAGTCCCTGCTAAACAAATTATTTTACAGGCAGTCAAACTAATGAACCTGGATTCATATAGATTCATTTACAAAGCTGAGTGTCCTGTAAAAATTCTGTGACATTTAGCAATCTCACCTTACTGTTCTCCTCAGCTGGAGCCATGATATTACTTCTTTTGTATCCAGCTGTCTACTCCACAAAATCCATTGGAACTCAGCTTGAGATCTTAATGCCTGTAAAATTTGAATGAAATCAATTAGATTCTGAAACCTCAGAACCTGCCAAGAAATGGGGCACATGTAATAAACATTGCGGTATAGGGGTGTTTTTCTCTAAAGATAATAATCAGGCTTTAAAAAAACTTCATCAGGTTTTGAACCCTTTCACTCTGCTGTTAAGTAATATGCCTCAGATCTGCTTCCAAAAACCACTTCATTAGAAGATGCCATAGGATCAACATGGGTGTTGGCATATCTGCTTCCCAACACATCCCATTCTTCTCATTTTACAAAGTTTGTCCTACCATTACTAATGAACCATGTAATACCATTCTTATTCTAGGAAGTGCTAGAAACTAGTTTTTATGTAGTATGTGGATAACGTTGCATGCTACATTAAACCAAATACCCTTGCCAGCACTCTATCTGCTATGAAAGGACATAATACAACATATGCAACAAATAATAAAACACTCCTTATATTGAAAAGAATCCAAAGCTTATTTACATCACAAGACAGTGACTTTATTTATGCCTAATAAATCTTCATGGATTACACCCCTCCCTCAGAAACTGGGAAGGTGCTTTATAGAAGCATGTGAAATTTTAATATCTAACATCCTGCAACAGAGAGCTTAACAGCTTAACTATGTGTGTGAGAAGAACCACTTGTTTGTTTTTAATCTCATGGTAATTTGTGCATCCTCTCATACACCCACTGTTCCAAAACAAGACCTATCATACTATATTTACTTTGCCTTAAGCAACTAGGTTTAGTTCAATCTTGTTCAAGTCCCAGTCTTTCACTCATTCACAAATGAAACCACAGGTTTCAGTATTCATCTCGCCTTTCCCTATCTACAGATTTTCTTCTTTGTTCTATAATACTTTCTTAGGCCACTTTACTTTCTATTATTATTGAGCACTGATTAAATGCTTTCTTGTAATGCATCATTATAGTGCATAGTGACCCATCATAGCGACTTAACCCCAAAAACCCATGTTGATGCAAAACACATGCAAACCATCTGACTTCTTACAGTCAATACCTTATGCTAAACTATTTAAGGTTCAGAACACTTTAACAAAACTGAACAAAAAAACAAGCATAAAAGTTGTGTCAAAACCAGCAAGTAAATCCCTACGCAATTTAAATTACCAACAACACAAACTCCAGCACTCAAGTTTTTTATAGTCCACTTCTTTTTTTGAACGTTGAACACAGACATTTATATCGCTATTTACACAAACTCCTAACACCCTACAAATCTGCCCCAAATCACGAAACTCCTTTACTCTGAGAAGAAGACATGGCTTTAATAGAAACTTTTCTGTTAAGTCTTAGATTAAAAAGCGACACCTGCAGACAAGATAAAGCTTTCTTAGTGGACAGCAAAGCAAGTGTTCCGTTACTGGAAGAGGGACATTAAAAATGCCTCAATCTATTTTGACTCAGCTTTTCTTTAAGCCTTAAAGGTTCCATTAAGCAAATTGAAACACAAGTAACAAAACATAACTTGTCTGAATTTAACTAACACCACTCAGCAGCAAGGAGAGATTTACATGTATTTTATCCATTTGGCACTTACTTAAACATCTTTGTACAAAATCACAAGCCATTTATCTCTAAATGACAAAATACTTATAAATGTCAACCTGTCAACAATATTCCAGCAAAAACCACTTATGCATAAGCCATGGAGAAATGTATCACAAAGTAATCAATGTGATAAAAATCTTACAGAAATAGAATAATACTACGGTTACTAATGTTGCAGCCCCATTAATTTTGTTTTACCTAAAGAAAATCCATTAACAGTTTAATATGGACAATCTGACAAACTTTTAACTCTGTGGTTTTAAAATAGATCTTCAGAAACGAGTCCCGGACAAGGGAGCTAAACACAAGGATTTGAAATGCAGACAAGGTTTGAAGGAAACAAAAAAAAAAATCCAGAATTGTTCAGTTCATCAGGAAATGGATACAAAACTGTAATGATGCGTATAGATACAAACATGGGTTAGTATTTAAATACAGGAGCTGTGATCCTTTACATAGTGTATCAACCCTTTCCAGAGAAGTGGGTTTTTTTCTCTCTAGACTAAGGCAGCACAATTTTTAAAGAAGTTAAGCATAAACTACAAGTGCCATTTCACAAGGTATCAAGTTTCCAAAGGAAGCTTCTTTGTGACCCTTTATTTGCATCTGTGTCCTTAGTTACACCTGTAAAACTTCTGAGGTCAACTATAAATGGAATTATCCAAAACCCGTACTTGACACACCTACAGTTACCACACTCCCAGAGTTAGTTTTAACAACAGACATTTCAGTGGTGCAGTTTATGATGTGAACTCCTGAACTTTCCTACCCAATAAAGGACATCCAAACCACAGCTCAAGACAAAACAGAATTTCAACAGCTGTACTTAGGCTGTAGTTTAGTTTGCAGTCAAAGGGAAAACATTTAAGAGCCAATTATAACACAGAAAACACTTATGTGGCATCTTTTTAAATTCAAAGTATCTCAAGTCCTTTGTAAATTCATTTTTTCAGCATTAGATAGTTTGGGTTTTCTAGGCGGCAAGCTTTCTAACCATTATTTAATTCATGTGGCTAATTATAGTTTTAGAAAATGCAGTTTTCCCTAGATACACCAGAATTCAGCTACATCCTCAGTATTCATTTTCTGGTAGACATTTACCAGTAAACAGCTTCTGGACATGTTCTTCCTTCCATAGAAACTTGTATTTCCTATCTCACAGAATACTGCAAGCAACCCAGAGATGCACAGCAGCTGTTTTTGCAATATCACATGATCCTATTAAAAGGCTTAACAGAAGTACTATGACTCAGTCACCTCCAAAAGATGGATTACTAGATCTCTACTAGATCTGCTTAGAAAAACAGCATTATTTCCGAGACACTAAATTAATATTGCCCAAAAAGTTTAATTATATATTATGTGCAAGAGTAGCCTCATTCATCTTACCTTAATGCATGTATTAGCTTTTTCTTTAGAAAATGAAGATTTAAGGCCCCATTAGAACAAAAGGCTATCCATGCATGATCAGGTTAACAGGCACAAAAGCTGAAGAAATTAAAAAAAAAAGCTGGCACTCATCTGTCCACAGACAGCCACCCAATCCTTTCTCTCTTCTCAATATTTGAAGTGTCAGTCAACACAGATAAGTTCTATGATAAAACAAATTGCATGCTAAAGCAGATGGCTAAGTAAATCAAGGAATTCTTAAAAACCACACATTTTTGTTTTCTGTAACAGGAGCTTAGTTTGACTGTTTCAGTGGATGCACATATCATACTAATCCACAAGACAGATACTTAAGTTTCACCATGCTTCTCCTTTTGCTTTTGTCTCAGATTAATTAACAGCATGTATATCAATTACTTATTCATTACATAATCAAATGTTGAGCATTAAACTTATGTTGCTATTCTTCCTAGAAAGAATAAACCAAAATTCAACATTAACTGATCAGAGATGCAGAAGCTAATTTTTACTCCGTAAGTAATTCTAACAAATTTAGAATCAGAGCAAACTGAAGGAAACAAACTGTGCAAACATAAATTTTCAACTTTTCCCCAGTATTTTCTATCAATTCTTATCTGCTATCCTACTGTAAGGTATCTTCACACCCTAATTAATGAACTTGTAAAAACAGTCACTAACATGTATGAGCCACTACTTATACTTGGTTACACCACCACCAGTGTGTCACTCCGCTTCCCCTGACAGGATTTTAAACCCTCTTTCCTTTTACATAAAGGAGAGTCAAAGCACCAAAAAAATGGGTAAAGTGTTGCAAAAGCAAAGCATGAAGAACACAAGACACTTCATACTACATGCTCTGAAAATTAGTCAGGACTACATTCCTCTAAAGTACAATATGAGACTTTAGTTCCCAAAAACCTGTTTTGTTTTTTTGACATAGTGTCAGCCCTTCCTCCCCCAGTTTCCTGTGACCTAAGCCTTCACAACTACCATTGAAAGGAAGTCAAAAAGAAGTGGTCTGTACTCTTCTACAGACAAATAGTTTCCAAATGCAGCTGCTTTTTCATCTTTTTAAGGGAGCAAGGCAGTGAAGAAAAAAACACATAGGGGCTAATTTGTAATGCTGCTGTCCCCACATACACAATGCTATCTTTTCCACTTTGCATGACTGCACCATGGCATATACACTTATCTTCCCTGGCGACAAACTCTATAAACTCTCCCGCTCCTGGCAAAATGAAAAATCCACTGTAGTGTTTTATTGTACAAGATGTAAACACACTTCTTTTCACATTATACTGCACTGTCATCTCCCAGAGCATCAGCATCCATCCCATACTGCTCTACTAAATTGTCGAGATATAACAAGTTACCATTCAACATGGCTACATCAACAATGCTGAAACTAAGAGTTACCAAGTAATTCTATGCTCCAAACAAGAAAAGAATTAACCTGCAGAATTTAACACTACTCCCTAGTTTTAAATAGTCTTCAGAACTTTGGCAAGTCTCATCTTCTCAGAGCAATCAAACATTGCCATTAAACATTTAAGAATACTGTAATTAAATGTGTTTCATTATTTTAGAACATATTCTGCACTTATGAGCTACTGAAGCCTAGCCTTAACTCCGTAGAATCCAGAAACAAACAAAATGCTAACATGAGTGCCTCAATTCTAAGTTACATTATTCAATGGACAGTAGCTGAAACATTTAGCAGGCCAACAAACTTAGTAAAACATTGTTCCTGAAATAAAAACAAAAGGTTGTAGAAGAAGGGATAGCATTATACCCTTTGAGAAGAAACAAAAGATTCAAAACACTCTCTTGCAACAGAAAATCATGAGCCTGCATGACCTAAAAGCCACATTTCTTGTATGTTGGAACTGCCTAAAAAAGTTAAGCTTAAAAAAAAATATGATGGATGATTAATGATACCATCAATTAAATAAATACATTTATATTTTAGATAAGAATTTCTCAAACTGTTAGACCTATAGACTACTTTAACTCATCCTATTTCTTTTTAAGATTAATGCAGTCATGTAATGCATGGAAAGTTCAAGCTTTCCTCTTTACACATGGGTTTGCAAAGCTGTTATGATTTACAGAACACTAGTAAATAGCAAATTAAAATACACTCAGCTGTACAGTTGACATCTTTGTGAGAACCATTTTCAATAGAGACAAGTGAAAAACTCCACTGAATCCAAATTGGTCCTTCAAGACCCCACACTTTGATACAGAAGACTGTGTATAGAAGATCTGCTTTTTCTTCCACAAGAATGCAGTGAATGAACGAAAACCACCTGACAACAATAAGATAGGTATACACTGCAAAGCAGTAAGATAGCAGTAATAGAAAAAGGATGATTACAGACTAGATGTCGAAGCTATTAAGAGAACAGATGTGCTCAGAGTGGTCAAGCTACAAACCCTTGCGTGGCCACTCACAAACCTTTCATTAGTAATCACTGGCAATGGTTCCAACTGCTTCTACTTGTGAAATGCATTAAAAGCCCAAGATACTTTTGTAACCATGCTGATCATTACCGTAGTTCACACAGCACTTTCCATTTCTAAGAGGAGATATTACACAAGACAAATGCAATCTGCCCTATGGATTTGAGAATACAGCAACAGCTTTACACCATTTAAGGTTCTCACACCAGCCACAGCTCCAACAGCAATTCATTTCCTGTTGTCTGTTTTCTCACTCTGCAGCTTAACAAAAATAGTAATATAAATAGACATCGCTACCCTGTTCACTTATCAGATGCTTCAGTAATATACCACCTAAGAGCCAAAGCTGCTCTTTTAGTATTACAGAGGAAGAGAAGAATATCAGACCTTCCCAAATAGGCATGCCTGCTAAATTATCTTCTGCCAAGTAGCATGTAGTATTACAGGGATTTGCTCCATATTGTGTCTGCTACTACTCTTTTTGTATCTGTACACAAGTTATGCAACTTTGTTCAGACCCTGTGATGTAATGACATATTTAAAAGTTGTATTCAATTGAAATCATCATGTTTTGCAGTTCCTACTGAAATAAAAAAACTATCCACAGCTTCAGGAAATAAACATGGATATCTTAAAGACATTCATAAACCTAACCAATCAAGATCTGGTGTGAAAGTCGTCCAAAGACCACAGAAACCAACATGCATATCAGTCAATCATCTCATAAGAAAGTGATAACTCTCAGTAACTGGACATCCTAGCCAAATTTATACTTCTGCAAGCTTCACGAGCAATATCCAGGCAGATTCTTTAAGGCTTTACTATTATAAATATCACTGTACTTTCCATTTTTCTTGTCCCATGCAAAAAAATAACTTGATACAGCAAACTAATGGAGAAATACTGTGCAGATTAGACAGAAATGATTGCTGTGATTCATGATGGTAGTGTCATCATTTAGTCAGGTTATGACATTATTTCCAAAAACCCTACTGCAGGAACTCTGCAGAAAACATGGAACTCAGATTTTCACTCCACCAATCTGGACTGTCAGAAAAGCCACTTCATCTACTCTGAAAAAGGTAAAACAGTTCTGAGAATGCACAAATATCTATTTATCAACCTTACCACATAATTTTCTCATGTCAGGCAGGGTAGCAATGACCACTAAGAGGACTTCTAAATATCACGCCATGAATCAATGAATGCTTCAGCAAGGCTTAACATTTTCATATATTACCAGTTTTGTAAAACCCAACATAATCTCTGCTGCCTAACTTCAGAATCACAAACGTGCTGTTATGTATCAAAATAAGTGAAAGCATCAATCAATGGGTCAAATACAAGGACTCAGGCAACATATGTCCACGTAACTTAAGTATCTGCTACAAGCCATAATTTATATTAATTTCTCAAGAACCATCTCAGAGTTCAAATTCCAGATAGTCTAATTTATTAATATTTCCAATAAGTCAATTCAGTATTTAAATTTTATGTCAAGGATACAAGCTACCTAAACCTTAAGAAACAGTTCCTACTTCTAGTTAAAGTTACTTACTTTCAATACTTTATCCTGGGTTTAAGACATAGTGACTTATTTATGAACCAGCAAATACCTGAAATTCACCACACCTCAATATAAGCTAGACTAATAGATGTATAGGCTATCATCTCTCAAGTTCATTTAAATTCATTCAGTAACTAAACAGGAGAGCTATGCAGAAAGCACAGACTGATACATGAAGAGTGAAAAACAGCCTGTCAAATTCAATGCAACATTCATGCCCAACTCTGTTCAAGGTCACTGCAAAACAGAGATTCAGATTTTCACAAAGTGATCGTGCTGCTTTATTTTTCACAAATGTAAAAAAATTACAGCTCTTTTTCCTCATTAAGTTCTTAACACTACTGACTTAAGTATAACAGCTTGACATGGTTAAGTTACTCGAGTTGTAATGAACAGTTTTTCAAATCCTCTTAAGCTCTTACACAATACTGTTATGTATGTCATAACAGCAGCTACTTAACATTATTGCAAAAGCTGAAGCACCTCCCTTAAGTGCTTGAAAGTAGTGTGACAAGGAAAATGCACATAACCTCACAAGTTATTAAAATTGCAAGCTTGTACAATTTAACATAGTATAGTAACCAGAAACTGCAGTTCAGCCTTTTATATAAAAGGCAGCGTTCCTGATCTGAACCATGTTTTCTTTGGTTTCTTATTTTAAGACCTCATTGGAAAACACTAAAAAAGAAAAAAAAAGAAAATTTCACAGTTAAGAGTATTTCAATTGCATTTTGAAAGCAAGCGGAATTCATTAAAAGAAGCCATTATTTTATGATGCATTCTGAGGAAAATAGCAAGCTGCACCAGGGTACTGTACCCTTGAAAGAAAGGCAGGCAAAACAAAGCAAGACAAAAGGCACTAGTTTGGCATTACAGCTGTTATTGAGATAAAAAAGGCAACCGAAAGGGTAGAACGCAAACAGAGTACTGAAGGCAGGCAGTTGGAGCCTTAGAAGAGACCAGTTCGGTCAGAACAGCATATAAGGAAGATTACTACTGCAGCTATAAGAATATCTGCAGTAGCACCTCAACATGCATACTCTTAACATGCTATTTGTTTAAAGTAATCAGAAAGCAGACTACAATGCAACCACCCACACCACATGGGAATATTACTTCTAATAGCAAGACAATTCAAGGAACATCAGTATCCTGAAACAGAAATTTCCATACCTCAATCTGTACTTCCTCACTTCTCAACTGTGTCAAAAGAACAAAACAATAGTTTATCACTAATTCCACTTAAGGTGCCATCTTTTCACTCTTTTTGTTGGAAACATCAGCCGCAGATCACAAAGATTCCCTTAAAAGGGATAGATGAATGTGCTACCTTGGATGATACCTTGCCTACAAGGCATGACTCCAGTCTTCATTAGCTTTCTTCCCTATCACTTGAAAAAAAAAAAACCCAGAAGACTCACACCTTCATTCTACCACTTTTCTATTTGTTTAGAATATTTGGGGAAAGACAATCTCCACAGATTTTATCATCAAGACATCAAATATGGATTTTTTTAATGCACTAGAAGTGAAAAGGATAAATATTAGTCTATTCAAGTTAACACTTCAAATACATTCCACAGGGTAGAATTCAACTGCATTATGTAGCAATGACTGTCAGTTCTTTTAAGTTTATTTCAGATCACATCTTTCTAAGGATCAGCAAAAGTACAAATACAACCAAAAGGAGAATTCCCACTTTCTGTGATACAGCTATCAAAAAAACACCAAGTTCCTAATGTAAGAATTTCTGAATAAACATCAATTTTTGCTTGTAAGCATTTTTATGGATGTTTCAATTAAACTGATACTTTCCTACAGTCTGAAGATCTAAATATATCTGTTATAAACAACTACAAAAACTGCCTATATGACTAAGTAGTGACTGCACTACAGAGGGCAGGCATAAGCAGATTTGCAAGCATTTCATTCATGCTGTATGGCTGCAAATCAATACACTTGAGCTGCTCCAAGTACTAGAGAACAGGACAGGACATGCAGATATGCAAAACATTTCTTTCCATATCTACTCTCAACAAGTAAAAAAAAAAGTAAGATGATTGGCACAAAACTATCTACACATAAGTAAAAACACAAAGCTTTTGTGTAAGTCTTTGTCCCATGTAAAGCTTTCTCTTTCACAAGTGTTCTAGCATCTCTTACCAATAAAAATAATCCATCGGCAAATAAGTCACACTTGTCACCAACCACTGTCTGGCCAATTCTGAATCTTTCCCTAGTGGATGTTCTGCAATACTTCATTCAGCCCTCTTACTAAAAACAAAACCAAAGCCAATCAAAACATCAGGAGCCTACCAGAACCAGCCATACACCTGTCCTTCAGCTATTACCTAGTCTGTATATCAACCACAAACACTCTGAAAAGTCAGCTTCCACACATTTGTCTAGCGAAGTACCACCTGGGGGCCAAAAACCATCCAGCAAGAAGCACAATGATCTCCATCCAGAACTTACCTCTTAGCCAACCAATTTTTACAGTAACCTAATGGCAGCAAATGACAGAGAACCGGGGATACTTGTGCTCCCAGCCTCCGTCAGGGACTCGGCCCAGCTCCTGAAGGAGCACAGACCTGTTGGTCACGCACCCGATTCCGACTCAGTAAGATGCACCGTCATCCCACAGATCGCACCTGTCACTGGACCGGAGCTGTCACCGCGGCGATTTCGCCCCGCTCGCTCCAACCGTTTTCTCGAGCGACAGAGTGGGCGCGCGCTGTGAGGGCCGGCGGGTGGGACTGGCCGCTGCGGCGCCGGGGCGGGCGGCGCTGGGCCGTGCATACGGGAGCGCAGGGTCAGCGGGCCGTAGCGCGGAGGGAGGCCGGTCGTAGGCTCGGGCCCCGTGGGGACGAGTCTCGAGGGCGCTGCCCCAGAGGGGAACGAGGTGGTGCGGAAGGCACCATGTCCACACGGGATCTCGCCATCGACGTGCTGACACCCGCTCGTCCCCTCCCTCCAGTCTCGGGCGGCACCCACCGACCTTCACCGGCCAGGAAACAACCCTCCGCCGCCGCTTCCCAGGCCGAGGCCGCCACTGGTCCGCCCAACAGAAGCAAGGCGGGCGGGACCGGCTCCAGGAGAAACGGAAAGGGAGGAGACGAGAGGAAGAGAACCCACCACACCCCACCGGCCCGGCCCGAGCTGAACCCAGCGCAACCCCGCCGACCACTTACCGCCGGCAGTAACGGCACCTCCTCGGGCCGCCGCGGTCCGCTCTACCCACTGCATAGGCAGCACCCGTGACTGCCCTCAGGAGCGGCAGCAGGAAGGGACGAAAAAGCTTGAAGACCGCAGCGGGAAGCCTGAACTGCGCCGCGGAGGCGGTGGCTGCGTTGACTTCAAGACGCAACTGACAACAACGGCCGCGGTGGCTCGCGATAGCCGTTCCGGGGGGAGGGGGGTGGGTAGAGAAGGAGGACGAGGCGGGGCAAGAGCCGCTGCGCCTGCGCGCAGCGAGGCGGTGCCAACTGCCGTCACGGCGGGCCAATAGCGGGGACGAACGTGAGTCTGACAGGGTTGAGGAGCATCTGGGGAAAGCAGAGGCCGTAGCAAAGAGCAGGAGGGGAATGTCGAGAGTGGGCAGCGTCACGGGCACTGTGTGCTGTCTCCACCCTGTGCTCCGGGTTCCTAAAGTTCCTGGGCAAGTCGCTGTGGCAGTGGCAAAAATAAGCGGGGAGGGTGAGCCGCCGGGGGCTTGAGCGGAGAGCGAAGCCCTCGCGCCCGCCGCCTGCTTCGCGACCACTCAGCTACGATTTGGCTGCGCGTCCCCTTTGGAGGGTGTGCTGGGACTCCTGGCTACCCGATCGAGTGGGTGGGCTAGAAAGAGAATTATTCTGGTTGGGAAAGGCCCTTCGGATCATCAAGTCCAACGTACTCTGTGTTCATGAGAGCACGGAGATGGTGCCCCTCCGAGTCAGCGGTGGTGTGTGGGCAGCGGGACACGCTGCCCCCCTGGGGAGGGGGACATCAGGACTGGTGGTGGTCACCGGGAAGCAAGACTAGTGAAAGGAAGAGGTTACTTTGAGAAAATAGGCTAGGGAACGAGCCTGACAGGTGCTTGGGAGGAAACCGGGTGTAGTGTCATGAGGGAGCAGGAAAAATCTTGAACTGTTGTGTTACAACATACTCTTGGCGATAAGGGATATGAGCAAAGGCGTTGCTTGGAGCATCGTAAACAAGGCATTTCTCCAAAGATCAAGGAGAGAAAATATTTGAATAGCCAGGGATAGGCTTTAAAGAGCCACTTTGAAAAGTGCTCTTTTTTAGAAAATAGCAATGACCAATATATGTGGAATACAAAACCTCCTTACAGTGAAGCTCTGTTTTAAGAAAATGTTTAGTAAATGCTTTTCTGATTTCCCCGAAATTTAGATGCCATTCATTTGTGAATAGCTTATACTAACACTGAACAGTAGGTGCTATTGAATTAACATGGGAGTTTATTAGGTTGAAAGCAATTCTTTGTGAATAAACAAAAAAACGCAGTTCAGAAAATTACTAAACTGAAATAATGTGATTATACATAATAAAAAGTTCCTTATGGTTTTTATATTTTAAGGTTTTAAAAGATAAGTAGAAAAAATACATCACGATTTCAGGATATGTTGTGTCTGATCGCTGCTTCCCAAGGAGAATTAGAACCTTGTCATTTGAATGAGATGTTGATAACCATTCCATCACCTTTGACTGCCTGATCATCAATGACTTAAATTTGATTTTCCACCAGTGTGTAGTACACACCACTTGGATTTTCAGATGATGCCTAATGTTTATTGTTCTGTAAAGCTTAAGTCTAGATTCACTTTCTAGTCAACAATAGCTATGAATTCCACTCATTTTTCTGTTAGTTTCATTTGTGTGTTGAAGAAGGCACATCTTACAAAGACCCTATACATATGAAAGTTGTAATGTTTCATTTCAGTGCTATTAAATCTCCCTTTGTAAGACACTTTATCCTGAAGAACTTTTTATATTTGCTAGAAATCCCATTAGCTGTTGTTTTGCCGCACAGCATCAGACTGAGATGCAATCAACCAGTGTGTTTTCATGTGTGTTCTCTTAAGTGGGAAAACATGTGGGTGGAGAAGGGTACATTTGCAGAAAAATACACATTCTCACCTGCAATATAGCTGTTGTGTGATACTATACGTCAGGTTATTTGTATAATAGAGTAGGGTTTTTATTCAGTGATGACTAGATGATTATGTGCAAGACTAAAAAGAAGAGAGTCAAGTATAAGTGAAGCATTAAAGGTGGGGGGGACAACAGTAATTCAGCACAGACTGGTTTGCCTCTTTTCAGGCAGTATTATTATTGCTTGTGATTGTGTGCTGCTGGGGTGAGATGGATACCATTTCCCCAGCAGGTTAACATAAACCTGTCACATACACAGTCACACTGGGCTTTGTCGTCAGTGTCATATGGCTTTGTTTTTGTTTTGTGAGGCTTTTTGCAGTGAAAACTTAATGTGGTAGTTACAGACAAGTTGCATCTAGGTTACTGGGGGAGGTAAGCATTAGTGTGCTGCTTTTGACTGGTGTCACCTGACTTGCTTCACAATAAAAGCACTGTGCCTGGTCCCCACATTGCTTTTAAAACAAAATAGCTAATATGTATAGATATGCCAAAGCATAACACACCTCATCTACTAGTCATTAGACTGAATGTATTTGTCGAGGAAAGGTGACAAAACCTATCTCATGCATTTATTTGAGAGGTTGCCTGTGGCATAGTTGCATCCAAATCAAAGCAGATTACATTCCCCTTTGCTAAATCCAAGCTTAGACTACTGTTAGAAAGAAAATGGTAGATAAAATTTGTTCTTACAGAAGACTTACTGGCTTATGTTGTATAAGGTACTGAACCTTATTTTGTATAAGGTACTGAACACGTACGCCATCTGTGAAAAGCATGAACTATAAAAACATTCATGAAACCGTTAGTCTGCAGTATTTGAGAAAGGATATGTTTTTCAAAAGATGAATCTCATTACAGATCACCTGTTTCAAAAATTGGGCTATATTGGTGTAAATTATTTTACACCTTTCTAAAGAGATGTGTTTGAAATGCAAAGTAGTGAAAACTTGGAAAGCTTCAAGGTGCATGAGCTTTAAATGATGACTCTGGGACCAGCCTTAGGCAGTCTGTTTTCCATAGTAATTCCCAAACTAACTGGTCAAATATCAATAAAGGGTTAGATATCTCCAGAATGCCACGTTTTCATAAGTGTCATAGAACTCATGCTAGGTAGTGGGGAGTAACCTTACATACACTCCCTGTGTAGCAGAAGCTGCAGCATGAGCTCACCCTTAATAGTCAGAGGACAATCCACATGTGTGATAGTGGCTTTTTACCCTCAGGGTGGAAAAAGCTTCAGTCAGAATTCACACTGGATAGCCTGAACATGAGGCTCAATCCATAGGCCTCATTAGTTTCCTTTCACTATTACTAACAGTTTCTCTGACAGAGCAGAACAAAGCAACTGCCTTTGGACAGATATAGAAGAGTACAGTTTATATTGTATGGAATATTATTCAGATATTACATTTCTTAATAGCCTCAGTACTTGCATTTGAATACTTTGAACATTTCCACCATGAGAGCGATAACTAGTCAAACAGAAACTGCTTCTAATGTGCAAAGGAATCACATACAGTCTCTCTTCTGAGGCTGTCAAAGCTCAACTAGAGTTAAGATTTGCGAAGTATCTCACAGGTGACAAGAAGAGCTTCTACCACAACTTCAGAAGACTGAAAAAAGAAAATGTGGGCTTGTCCTGAATGGGGCAAATGATCTAGTATTAATGCAAATAGATAAAAGGCTGTGGTATCAGAGTTGTCTTTGTTTCAGACCTGCCATCCGGGCCTCCCATCTCACTGTGCTTAGGATTCAAGGACAAGAACCATCAGTAATGAGTGAGTATCAAGCAAGGGATTGTGTAGAGGAACTTGACTCATAGGCATGCATAGGATCAACCAAACTGCACCCAAGAGTGCTGAGGGAGCTAGGTGATAATCACTGCAAGAATGCACTTTTGTCTTTAAAAGGTCATGGAGGCTGGAAGTGATCACAAAAGGTAAATGTGTCTATCTTGAAAGAATAGCTCAAAGGAAAACTTTTGCCTGATCAGCCTGACTTTAGTACACATGGAAATCCATGTCCTCTAGGAATACATTTCTCAGCGTAGGATAGAGGACATAACTGGTAACAGCCACCATGCATTTACCAAGGGTGTCTCACGCCTAACCAACGTGATTGGATATGTAGATGACAGAAGAGCAGTTAATACAATTTGCCTTGACTTTAGCAAGGCTTTTGAAACCATCTGCCACAATCTTGTACCTAAATTAAAACATTGTAGACTCAATGGATGGCAACCACACAGGTTAAAAAAAGTGCTTGCAAGACAGCTGTACTCAGAGTGGAGGCTGCTCTGCTGTGCTGCAGGTGTTTCCTAAAGGTCTGTCGTCCTTCCAGGAAAGAGAGAGGACCATATATACCCACCCTATGCAGGGAATGGCGAGATACAAAGCAAACAAAACCAGGAGTGCTTTAGTTCTGACAGGAACCTTGCAATATGGCACAACCTATTTAACCCCCGAAAAAGGGAACAAAATTAGCAGACTGACATACAGCATCCAGCCTCTCCAGCTCCACAAGAGTGTAGAAACTCCACCTTTTGTATTATATCTTTGTCCCACATCCAGTCCTGGTGTGCTGACAACACAGTTCACAAGCTCCTAGATCCCTCAGAAAGGAACAGAACATTAAAAGAACATCAAGCACAGACATGATGAATGAAGTCACGTATGATGTGGTCTCAGTTTGAAAAGACAAAATGTGTGAATCCGCAGTTGTAGAGGCATAAGGCCTGTGATCATGCCATTAGTGTTTTAGGTGGTAAACTAATTAAGCATAGTAATGTTAAAAGTGGTTCTAAGGCTAGTGAGTTGCATTCTTTTTCACTTATGGTTTTGGTGCTGTCAAAATTATTTAGGGATTCCCTGTAACTCTCTTCTAGGAGAGCTGCAGTAGGAAAAAGGGAGTCAATACTAAAAATTCCATAGTGCTAAGGTGTTACTTTGTGGTATCTAGGAATTTCATGCAGAATTACTCTGTTCTGCAGAAGGTCTGGAGATCTTTATGTGGGACGATGTGTCAGGTTTCCTCACACAGGTGTCACACTGGCTGGGAAAGGCCTGAACGAGATTCTAAAATTCCCCTATCACTTTGCATGGTAGAAGAATAAAGAATGCAGCATTAACCTGTTAGGAATAAAGGAACAGAGGGTTTAGAAAAGTTGTCCTGAAGAAGAAAAGAAACACTGAAAAAAAAATGGTAGAAAGTAGTCTTTCAATGTCTCTGAAATGAGGGATTTAACTGTACTAAATAGTAGGAAATTAGTCACATGTATGGTGCTACAGGAAAAAAGTACACAGTTTACATTAAAATAACAACTTTACTTCTGATCAAGTGACATTATTCAACCCCAGTGTTTGCTGCTGAAGCATAGGTGCTGATGGCTGGGATCTGACCTATATTCCACCATGCCACTTCAGTGGATGAAATAAGGCCACTAAAAAGAAAATATTTAAAAAAGCTTTTTACAATATTATCCTTGTTACTTATTTTTAGGTATACATGTAACTGATGAAGGGTCATTAGGCCTGTGATTTAACAGTAATGGTTCCTTCCATGCTTTTACAGAAAAAATTTAAATGCATCCAGTGCACTGCAATGTTGAGACCCAGAGCTGAACACATGTAAAAACACATCTCCCTGATGTAATGCCATGTATTTAAAAACCAATTTCTTGCAAAGAAAGATTGAGATTGGCACATTTGAAAGCAGTTGTAGTCATGGAATATGACATGGAAGTATCACGGTATCACAGTAACGATGAGGCTGGAAAAGACCTTAAAGATCATCCAGTCCAACCTAAAACCAACCAAGTAAATCTAAACATCTGACGTCTAGCTCATGCCACTCAGCACTTCATCCAGCCTAACCTTAAACACCTCCAGAGACGATGACCCAACCACCTCAATGGGCAGCCCGTTCCAAAGCTGGATCACTCTTTCAGTAAAAAACCTTTTCCTAAGTGTCATCAACAAGATGACAATAGTTTTACCACATTTGCAGGTGCAACATTTTGGTTTTGAAACTAAACATTTCCAAAACTCGTGTCAACAAAGGAGCAAGGAAGTGGGAGTAAGGGTTTATAGTTTGTTCGGTTTTGTTCTGGTGAATGCCATACTGAATGCTGCCACATCTGCTTGTAGTGCTGCAGCAAATGCAGTCAAAATGATCTCTGCAATGCAGTAAATGCCAGTGGCTAAAGCTGTGTAGTTAAATTCCCCCCAAGAACAAAGAGCAAAAGGCAGAGCAGTTTTCCAGGGTTAGCATATTTAAACTACATTCTCAAGAATTTATAGCTCCAGCCCTAGCTCACATTCCCTATCAGTGCAGTGGAAGTTGTATCCACCTACACCTCCTATTTACTGTGGCCTGTGCCTTAAAGCTCTAGAGACAGTCCTACTACTTTGTTCGGGTTTTTTTTCCTTTTATTCAAATTCCTTTTGTACTGAGTCTTCCTTTTCCTTAGGTGTATTAAGAAGAATTCAGTGTTCAATTTATCAGATTTCTGATTTACAAAGTTACTAGTGGATGTATACAATTTCTCAATGCAGGCTGGAAAGAAAAAAATCTGTTTTCATATAATGACTTTGCTTCTGACACTGAGTAGGTATGCCAGAAACTGAGGTCTCAGGGAGAGATAAAGGAGGGAAAGAACCATGTTCATAGAAAATGTGTCATAGAAAAAGGAAAGAGAAGAAATAGAAATGAGACTTTGGAAATCTCTGCTTTACAAGATCTGTCATAGAGTGTAGTGGTTGGAACCTGAAACAACACTAAGTAACTCTGTTCATACAATGCATGATTATTTGAACAGCTGAGAGATTTACTGCAGTTTAGACAATACCCACGCTGTAACATTTTACAAAGAGAAACAACATTGGAACCATAGTTTTTCTAAACTCTCAGGTTTTACTACCAATGAAAGGCAGCCCCAAACATAATTGAACACAGAACTTTACATTCCATTTCCACGTTTAAACAATGACATTCTCTTGCTCTTTGTTGGCTATTTACAACTACAATATTAGAAATAGGACATCATGGTTCCTAATTAGAACAGTCATGTGGAAGGATTGGCAGTCTTTGCAATAATTGCAAGGATTTATCTGTGTTCCTGCAGTAACCATTTTACAGATGAGATGAATTTGTCACTGACATCTGTAAAATTATGCTGACATTTTCTTGAAGTCCTACTGAGCTCTTTCCTGTGAGCAGTCTGTCTGAGAATCAAAGGGATCCAATTCTTGGAGAACTGAAACTGAGCAAGTTACGTCATGAAGCCACATTGTGCTTGTTCTGTGTTTCAGAGAAAGACCAGGATTAATCTTTCTTCAGACCCACAAGAGGAAAATATATGCTATGTAGAAATAGCATCCCTTCACTCCATCAGTCTGAGCACTGGAAATGCAAGGAAAAGAAAACTTGGATTGCATTTTTTCTCTGTTTGACCGCTGCCTGTGAAGCAGTATTTGTTCCTTGGCACTATAACCTCATTAATTATGGGAATATTTTAGAAAATTGTCATGATTATTTAATACTACAATAAGGTATAAATTAGTCTGTATTATTCAGAGTGAACATATGTTTTGCTGTGTTTTACTCTCATGTCAAAGCAGCCCTATTATTATAAATCAAACTGAGGATCTGACAGACTACTTCAGTCACACTGCTCCCACTGTTCACTGTAACATACATAATGTGCCATTTGTGAAATGAGCAAACTCCAACAGATTACTTAATTTAACAGCTGAGCTCATCTCCGTAGAACATCAAAGATATTTTGCCTTTTTTGCTTAAGAAACTTGCTAGCTAGCTCACGTGATATTTGTGAAATTACAGTAGATTGTTAGAAAAGTGTTTAAAACAGTTATAAAGCACAAATATTCAAGCTTTTCAAAAGCTCTATAAAACCTTACCAGCAAGAACTAAATGCTCTACTTGAGAAATAAGAGACACATTTGTTATCTGTTGTTTGAACGAAGAAATTGTGGGGACATTTTTCAATGAATCACACTTCTAAAATGTTTTGGGATGGAATCACAAGTGATTATGGTTTTACATCAAACAGTATATATTACTACAATGAAATATATATCATAAAAGATAAAACCCCAAAAGTTACTTAAATGGAAGCTTTTCTAATCTATAATATATTTGACCATAATATCTTTCATGTCATGTCATTAAAATATGATTGGGGTGCATTTGAAGAAGATTCCTTAAAGACAATAGTTTCTTTTACATTTGCTTTCAATTACTCATCATCATTTCTTTAGCTTTTTTTACTGCTTATTTTAAAATTACTGGTCTGTTTGTTTTATCATGTCTCAAGGAAGCACAAGCATGTACACGTAATAAAACTGTTATGATACTTGTTTGTGCACTTTCTGTGCTAGCTGACTAGGCAAGCAATTATGCTAATGTAGCTGCTAACTATATTTATTACTTGTGCTGAAGTTACAGCCACACCTGTCTGCTTTGGCTCATACCAAGACATGGGTGTTCAGCAGCAACCGTGATTCTCCTACTCATGAAAAATTCTGTAATTCATGTCATATGTGGCAGACCCTTTCCACTCCAAAAATCACAAACCTCAAATACTTGTTCTTTATGATATTTGATCCATAGATCTTTGGGAAGGACTCACTGCTGAGTCATAAACAGCATTTTAAAATCTCTGTGGCTGAACTTTAGTCTCTGGTGGATGCAAGGCCTTGTTCTAAGGGAGTCAGAGAAATGTGAGTGGAAAGAAGTTCATTCATGTTGTGTCTCCCATAGTGGTGTGGAAAACTGCACTGTTCTGCTCTTTCTAGAAGGGTCTTCACTTTGTGTGATAAGAGAAAAAACATCTGCAAAGGGTTAGGAATCACACTGCCAAGGAGAACAAAAGTAATTGCTTTTGTCTCTTCACATTCCCCTGGTGGATCACACATATATTCTAAGCTCTTTCCTCAGCAAATGCAGTGAGGAGTGAGATGGTGGGATACAGAAAGAACGAAGTTTGGGAGAGGTGATAAAACTGTATTTCCCAAAAGGTGCTAAACTGGTTATTTTGCCAAGCCAGAGGAAGCAAGGTCAAACATTGTTTCTGAAGACAACTTCCTTCATAAGCATCTTGAGGTACACTTTTGCCCAGACTAGATTCAGCATAAATTTTACTACTTAGTGTTGAACACTTAGGGCTTTGTGCTCTGAGCCTCACTTGCATCTCTGGAATAATTAGTTGGAAGCCTTTGGGAAGCCAGCCAATGGAAAATGGTAGGAACAGGGATATAGGTGTGATTTAGTCCAGCAGAATCTGGGACAGATCAATATTTAGATTGATTAAATGTGCTATTTGCCCTTCTCTCCCCCTCATTTTGGATAATTAGCAATCAGTCTCTTCTTTCTTTTAGATGTCTGAACATTGGAATAAATTTATCCCAAACTCCTTTAGGCTTTCCACATTCAGTCCTACCAACTGCACTCCAGGACTGAATCACATACCTTCTAGCAATGATGTTCAGAGCACAACTGAGTGCCTGTTAGTTGGCCAAGCTTGCACATGCTTTGGAATGTATTGCTGGTTTCCAAGGGAACCTTTTCCAGGTTCTCCTGCAATGTTCTGAGGCACCCAGGAGATGTTTCATTGCTGCCACTGTTCCTGGTTTTGTGCATCCCTAAATAATCAACACATCAAAGGAACATTTGCTTTTTTTCTTTCTAAGCCTCTAAAGCAGTCAGTATGTTCAGCAGGGTTGTACTTCTAGTTGTAAAACCTAAGAGTCTCGCTTGAAAATTTTAAGTTGAAGCTACGTTATGCATCAAACCCACATTGCCTCTATAGGTGTGTACTGATATTTTCCTTACTATGTTGACTACCAGGCCACTGTCTATCTGTTGTAGTTTGAAAATTTGCCAGTTTTTCAGGTATTTGATTTTGTGCTTTTATGCCAAACGTGCATTTTATTTTGAAACTAGAGATAGCTCTCTCATCAGACCACTGGGGCAGTGTCCTGACCCCAGAGGTAATTAGTGGACAGAGACTATAAAAGGGGGTTCTGTCTTGGAAGAGAGCTCAGGACTGGGGGATGGGGGCAAGGCTCAGCTGATCTGCTCCACCAGGGAGGTGAAACTGCAGCCCCCCCTTGGAAAGAGCCTGGCCTGGCTTCAGGGTGGTCGCTGCAGTTGCACCGAGGGAACAGGGATGGGGGACTGGCCCCAGCTGGGTTCCGGGCAGCAGGCTGATGCAAGGAGACACTGTCCCCACACTGTGTCTGCAAGTTGATGGTCTTTGAAAATATCAAATTGGTGAGCTCTTAAACCTTTCCCTCCCTTGGAACTGTGACCACTTGGGATTAAAAAAAAAAAGATGAAAGAGAGAGATAGAGAGAGGCACTAGAACAGCTCCTGTTTACCACAGCAGTCATGACCACACGTAACCAGTGCCCCGTTGCCTCTGGCCTCACCGAGGGCATGCTTCCTTGTGACCAGGACCATGGGGCTGATGCAGATGCTGCATCTCAGCTTAGCTACTGAGCAAGTGGAAGAATTTGAGTGGGAGAGAGACAGGTCCTAAGGTGGGCTTGTGAAGGTTCCTACTGCTTGGCCAGAAGTTGTGTGATAAAAAGAGCAAATGAGACTGATCTCTTAAACCTTTGGCAAACAGAAAGAGACTGGGGTTCTGAAATGTATGTTGTGTTCCTGCATCTGAGATGCTGTTGCCACCTGAAGATCATGGAGGATCTGCTGGCCATACTCATGTTGTGAAGAACTCCTACGACAAGAGGAGTTAGAAGTAAATCTGAGACATACAGGGGAAGCTGGTGTTTACAAAACAACTGGAAAAGGGACTTTTCCACAAGCGTCATGACGAAAGAGGGCCTCGGGAGCCCTGCTGATGGCTGGAATTCCCCCTCCAATTAGAGTTTAATTTCATAGAATCATAGAATCATTAGGGATAGGGAGGGACCTCGAAAGATCATCCAGTCCAATCCCCCTGCCACAGCAGGGCACCTAGACCAAGTCACAGAACATTATGGATTAGAAGCAACCTTGAAAGATCATCCAGTTCAATCCCTCTACCACAGCAGGATCACCCAGATCAAGTCCAGGAAGGTTTGAAATGTCTCCGGAGAAGAGGACTCCACAAACCCCCCGAGTAGCCCGCTCCAGTGCCCCATCAACCTCACTGGGAAGAAGTTATGGAATCACAGAATCAGTCAGGGTTGGAAGGGACCACAGGATCATCCAGTTC
>VZRI01002606.1:58049-247224 GCA_013397515.1 Upupa epops | reverse complement strand
TCACAGTCCCACAGAATCAAAGCGCTTGTAATAAAACACTTTAAGGAGCTCTAGTCACAACCTCCCAGGGCAGCCTCTTTCAGTGTCTGACCACCCTCCTTGTTAAGAACTTCCTTCTGACCTCCAGACTAAACCTCCCCTCTTCCAGTTTGAAGCCATTCCCCCTGCTCCTACCACTCCAAGCCCTGTAAACCTGTTCCACCTGCTTGCTGTTTGTTTTCATCATTTCTGCTCTCCAAGTACTGCACTTGTGAAGCAATCCCCTCCATGGTAGTATGATCCACAGCCTGAGATGTCTCAGCCCATCGATGCAGCCTGTTCAGATGGCTCTATAGAGCCTTTCTGCCCTTAGAGAGATCAATGCTCCCTGACACCTCCTTTGAGGCTGCCCCACAGTCACTTGGGGGTTCCTACCCCACCACGGAAAGACTCTCACTGACTCTTGTCAGACAGGTTATTGCCCTGGAAAAGTACCAGTCCCACCGTCCTTGCCGGCAAAAAGCAAAGCTCTGCCCAGTCTGGGCAGAGAGTGATGGCCCCACCCTGCAGAAGGCCAAGGCCTCTCCAAGCACTGCCCTCACCATGACTGTCGCAGCCGCCAAGACACAGTCTAGTCATGTACTTCTGGTGCCATCACTGGATTTTCCATCCAGCTACACCACAGCAGGGGAACAGTATATGCTGGGGAAAGAAAAAGTTCTTCTGTGAGCATTCACAACCTAAAATAAGGCTACACCAGGGGTACATTCATTTGGCTATGCTAGAAGAATCCTGTGGCAGCAGTTCCAGTGGGTCTGAGAGCATGCCAGCTTCATTTCCTTCTGTTTACTAATAGAAGTGTGGAGAAATTCTTTACAACAAGTCTGAAAACCTAGAAGTTTGGGGGCTTTCAGTGGCACTTGGGGAACACACACACGCTGAATTTAGAGTTGTATAAGGGTTAAGCATTTTTAACACTGCATTTCAAGGTATTAGCCCTAACTGTAATGCAAACAGCTCCTTACAGAGTTTGTATTTTAAACCTGCTAGTATTGAGAAGAGTCCTGCACACTCCAAATACTCAAATTTACAGAATAATTAACGCATTTTAACTTTATTTTTGATGTGTGAGAGTATAAAAACGTTTGTATTTCACTTATGGGCTATTCAAATTGCTGATGAAGCAGTAGCTGGGTTCCAGACTTCCTTTTAATTACTCTATGATGTTGCTGTTACTATGATCAGTTACTATGATAAATTAACTCTGCAATAGGAGTTCAAGGTCAGAGAGCTGTAGTGCATGAGAGCATTAACAGGCAGCATTTCTCTAGCACCAATGGCTGTGTAGGTTCAGAGCTGTATCTTGTAGTGTTTGTTCTGGTTTTATTGAAATGTCAAATATTTTTGAGGCAGAGTTACACTCAGTAATTAAGGATTTAAAATAATTTGGCTGAAACCTGTGTGAGCAGTACAGCGTTAAGTAAAATGGAGATGCTTTCGATAAATAACAAGCAGGTTTTAAAAAAACTAACAAANTTTGAGGCAGAGTTACACTCAGTAATTAAGGATTTAAAATAATTTGGCTGAAACCTGTGTGAGCAGTACAGCGTTAAGTGAAATGGAGATGCTTTTGATAAATAACAAGCAGGTTCTTAAAAAACCAACGAAGTTTTGGAATCGTTTTGTTTGTACCTGATTGTTTTAAAATAATCATTTTCATTATCATCTAATATTTGAAATTGCTCAAAGAATTTTAGCCATAGAGTTCTTAAAATGATAGCTCCAGAAGAGGAGATAGGTTTACGTACTATCAGCCTAGCTGATGTGTCCCTGCCTGTTGCTGGATGTTGAGGTCCCTTCTAATCTGAACCAAGCCCCCCACAGAGGAAGGATATTGAGCGGTTGGAATGTGTCCAGAGGAGGGCCACGAGGATGAGTGGAGGGCTGGAGCACCTCTCCTACAAGGACAGGCTGAGAGATTGGGGTTGCAGCCTGGAGGGAAGGAGACTCCAGGGAAATCTTAGAGCAGCCTTCCAGTACCTGAAGGGGGCTACAGGAAAGGCGAGGAGGGGCTGTTTCCAAGGGTTTGTGGTGGTAGGAGCATGGGGAATGTTTTAAAGCTGGAAGAGGGGAGGTTTAGACTGGAAGTCAGGAAGAAATTCTGCACTGGACCTGGTTGCCCAGGAAGGTTGTGGCTGCTGGCTCCCTGGAAGCGTTCAAGGCCAGACTGGCTGGGGCCTTGAGCACCCTGGTCTAGTGTGGGCGGGGGGGGTGTCCCTGCTTATGGCAGGGGGATTTGAACTGGATGATCTTTAAGGTCTCTTCCATCCTTAACCTGTAGGAATCTATGATTCTACCATTATTTTCCTTCAGCTAAGCTCTGGCTCAGTGTCAGGAACCTGTTAATTTTTGCTGTAGCCTGAGTGAGGCCACTGTCTGTATGAGATGTTTTACTTCTGAAGCACAGCAATAGATTTTGCCTATTGACACCCTACATGCATAAGCTGTCAGATACTCTTCTGTAAAGGCAGTCAAATAAGCATTTAGGGCAGTGTCTGGCATGCCAAGTTCCTTCCTACCCTGTAAAATTTTACAATCAAGTTATGAAACCAAAAAAATATGTTTTATGCTGATGTGCAGAAAAATGTTTATTAAAGCAAATTTCCTGTTTTCATACTCGAAAAAATTTTGTAATTCTAATATACTTCATTTCCTCTCCCTCCTCCTCCTCCCCCAAATGATTCAAAGACATTTTCCACAGTAGAAAAAGTTCAAATCCCTGTTAAAATAAGCTTTGTATTTTGAGGACAGAAAAAAAAAAGCCATGCCCCCTAAGTAACCTTTCGTACTGATTGTATTGTTAGCAGCCAGTGTGTTGCATAACATAATACAGATGGTTAGGACAGGTTTAGGAAGGCAAACAGAGAGAGGGAAAGAAATGAAATGTTTCTACGTTTAAGACTATGTTTAAGGGAATGGAGGTCATGTTTTGTAGAACCCCTCCACAAAAAAATGAAACACCCTCAGATCCCATATATATAAACGTGTTTGTATGTCACTACAAGCTGTGGTATATATTCTCTTTTTCATCTCTTTATTTGAATGGACAATATTCAACTAACACCTTTCAGCTTTGCTTTCCTTAGCACAGCAAAACACAGTATTTGTCAGCACACGTGCATGAAATGCCTTCATGTGCGTGGAATTTAGTAAGCTACTGTACTTTCTACTAACATATTAATTCAATTCCTATTTCTGCAGAGACTGTCACCCTTTCATTCCTTCCATGGATGTTTTATATCCTAATGAAAATCTCTGCTATTTCCGACTCCTCCCTCGTGGCTGTCTAACTGTGTTTCAAACTCAGCATGGCAGCTTTTCCTTTTAAGAACAGGATGTCTTCATCCTTTTCTGATAATTGTGAACAAGCATCATAGAGTCCTCATAGCTGGAAAGGACCTCCAGGATCATCAAGTGCAGCCCTCATCCCAACATCTCCTCCACCCCTAGGCCATGGCTTCAAGTGCTCTAGCTACTCAGTTTTTAAACCCTTCCAGGGACAGTGACTCCACCACCTCCCTGGACAGCCTGTTCCAGCGCCCAACTACTCTCTCAGTAAATCGTGACTGTTTGATCCTCGAACATATTTACAGGTCCTACTCCCTTCAGGTAGTTCTAGGGAGTGGTAAGGTCTCCCATGAGCTCCATTTCCCCAGACAAAACCACTTCAGGTCCCTCAGTCGCTCCTCACAGGGCTCCAGACCATTCACTTCTAGAGCACCTCACAGGTGCCCTACACCCTGCACTAGCTTTGCTGCTCTTCTCTGGATGCACTCCAGCATCTCAGTGTCCTTTCTGCAGTGGGGGGCCCAAAACTGGACCCAGTAATTGACACCTCCTGCCAGTGGCCAGGCAGCTGAAGGGGTTGCCCTGGGGAGGCTTTAAGAGGCCTGAGGCTGGAGAAGGGCCAGGAGAGGTGGCAATGGGGCAGTGTAGGGGCTCTACCCTGTACCAGTAGCCCTACTGGCATCTCCTGCTTGCAGCCCCACAGTGATCTGGCCCCACACAGCCCTCCCTGCAGACCTGCAGAGGGGACAGGCCTGCACAAGATCGGCCCTGCCGCCCCACAAAATGGCGGCCCAGCAGGCCCAGCTTTGGGCCCAGCCTGAGCCACGGCCTCCAGACCCTGCAGGCTTCCCTCTGCCTCTCTGGAGACTCGTCAGGAGCTGAAACTCAGCACAGTCTCATCCAACTCAGCAAGTTTGTTGCAGATTTGTTTATTTTTCTGGGTCCTGAGTGATAAAAAGATACAGAACTGTAAACAACGAGCAACAAGAGCCATTCAGCACTTGCTGCTGCTGTTTCCCATCACTGGGAAACAGCTGCGGCCGTGTGGTGCGGTAGCAGGGCAGCACGGATATCGTGGTGATGTTTTGAGAAAGTCCCCTTGGGCTTCTCAGTCAGTTGGCCACTGCCTTTCCCCTAGCTGGCAAGGCTGTCTGGCTGCAAGGGCTCAACTGAAAAAGGTACCCAGAGATAAGAGAATTTAAAATGGCTGACGGGAGTTGGTTTGTCAGGCCGAAGTGCTCCATCCAGCAGGTGACAAAAGAGCTGCTGTGTTCAGACAACAAAAAGAAAGGTCTTTACAAGGTTTGACCAGCAAACCCCACTCATAAAGACAGTGTCTGTGTTCCGAGCTCCAGCAAAGGTGATGTGTCTACACACTGCAACTTCCTGAAGAAGCTCAGAGGCACTGTTGGAAGCAGGCTGTGTAAGTCCATGTGGTGGAGTGACCATGGAATGCATGTAGTGGTCCCTGAGGAGCTGTGTGAAGAAGTCCCTGGCTAGGAGAGGCCATCTGAAAAGTTTTCAAAGTGAAAGCATGGAAAGCTTCACTCAATACCTCTATCTGTATGGACTCACCAGAAAGCTGTGGGGTTTTTCACTATCAGGCTCACACGATGCCTTGCTATTCAAAGGAAGAGAGAGCTAGGGAGGTGCAATGGCTCCTCTACACGCAAGCTAGCTCTCAGAATCTTCCAGTGGGATGTATTTTTATGTTTTTCTGTGTCTTGCTGTACCATATGTGCAGTTATCTTATTTGTTGTAGGCTAAGAAGGTGCCTGTAAGCATCACAGCATTCTCTGCATGCTCATCCTGCACTAACCTGGCTGAAAAGTAAAGGTATTTAGGTTTCTAAATCAGTTTAAATGCTTTTAGAAAGCCTATGCCTCTCTGCTGCCAAGGAGCAAAACCATAAGGCTGGTTGACTACTTAACAGGACTGTACTGCACCACACTGTTCTGCCTGAACTTCACGTTTAGAACATTTTTGGCAGTCCCTTTAAACATTCTCATCTCTCTTTTGTAAATAAAATCCATAGTTCTTGCACCATTGTGGTCCTAAGATGGTGGCAACTAACTCTTGCATTTCTTAATGTCACTTCTACTACAACCTGTTATTTTAGAAAGCATTTTGTGCATATACTATCCAAGCACAAGCCAACCTTTGGTTTAAGAAATCAAACACCATCAGGATGTTCACTGGGCATGGATCTGCATGCATAGCACCAGAAAAGAAAACTAGACACTGTGCTTGCACGGGTATCCACTTCCCAGGAGGAGAGCTCTCCCAGAAAGTCTAAGACAGAACATGCCCACCTTTACTCTCAGAAAGGCCACACCTGGGCACAGAAGAGCAAGAGAGCACAGGTAGCTGAGAATGACAGCTCACAGAATCTTCATGGCCAGAAAGGACCTCCAGGATCATAAAGTCCAGCCCTCACCCCAATATCTCCCCATGGACCTAGCCCATGGCCTCAAGTGCTCTAGCTGCTTGTTGTTTTAAACACCTCAAGGGATGGTGATGCTACCACCACCCTGGGCAACCAGTTTCATTAGCTGACCCCAACTGATGAAAGACATTCTTCAGCACACACAGCTGGAGAAAGAAGAAGGAAGCAGGAGATGAGACATTTAGAATGCTGGCATGTATGTTCTCAAGTAACCAGTACATGTGATGGAGCCTGGCTTCCCTGGAGACAGCTGGATACCTGCTGCCATTGGGAAGTGGTAAGTAAATTCCTTGTTTGGCTTTGTTTGTGTCTTTCACTTTGTGTTTGAAACTCTTTATTCAACCTGATTTGTGTTGGTAAAGACCTCAGAGATCACCTAGTTCCAGCCCCCTTCTGTGGCAGGTTCTCATCCACTAGATCATGTTACTCGAAGCCCCTTCCAAATTGTTTTTGACCACTTCCAGTGATAAAGCATCCAGAACTTCCCTGGCAACCTATTCTACTGTTTCACTTCTTCACAATTTCTAATCTGAATCCTTTTTCAGTTTGAATCCATTGCCTCTTGTTCTATCACTAGAAGCCCTAGTGAAAGAAGCCTTCTCCTCCCCAACTGAACAATCCCATCTCTCTTAGCCTGCCCTCCAGTCCTCTGATCACTTGTGTCCTTCTGGATTTTACAGGGATCTTTCTTCTCCCAGTGCCTGCCTTTGCCCTCTGCAGGTCAGGCAGTGTGGCTGAAGACCCTGCTGGTCATGGGTGAGGCAAAAAATCATTTACCTTAGCCTTTTCTGTACTTTTTGTGACCAGGTCTCCCATTTCGTTCTGGAGAGAGGCCACCTCTTCCCTAGTTTATCTTTCATCACTGCTGTACCTATGTAAACTACAGACTACATCTTGTTACCCTCGATGTTCCAGGCCAGCTTTCATTTTGTCTGGCCTCTAGTATTTCTTTACTTTGAGAAGTCTAGGCTTCTCAAACGACTTCTCTTCATTCCTTCCAGTCTACCCAGCCTTGTTTCCCCTCTCTGTCGCCTTTCCTTTTGCATCTCTCTGTGCCCAAGAGCTCCTGTTCCCCTCTGCAGGCCCCCTGGCATTCCTGCCTGCCCAACACTGTGTCGGGACACATCCCTCCTGGTTTTGCAGGACGTCAGCCTGACTACTGACCAGCTTTCAGGCCTCTACCGCGTGGGGCCCGAGCAAGCGAATCCCTAAAGAGCTCGAATCTGCTCTGCTGCGGATCTTGAGCCCCAGCAGTCTGTGGTCACCGCTGGCTGCCCTGGAGCTTCACCGTTATCTACCAGACAACGCGGGGCTGCCCAGCCCAGCTCATATTCTCGAAGGTTCCTCTGTCCTTGGAGAAAGACAGTCTCTTCCACGCATGCCAGGAACCTCCTGGACGCTGGTGTCCACCCCCGTCCCCTCCCCCCCCCGCCCGGGCCCGTCCCCCCGCCTGGCCCCCCCTTCCCTCATCCCGGCCGCGTTCCCACAGCGGGGCAGGAGATGGCGCCGCTGCCGCAGGCAACGGCTCCTTCCCTGGTGCCGGAGAGCAGGTGCTGCTGGTGGGATCCAGCGAGCTGGAGACAGGGGAAACAAACATGGAATGAAAATATAAGTGCTTTGGAGTTCTGTGCGGATTTCTCAGCATTGCAGCCCTGTAAGAACCCGAGCGTGTCCGACGTGTAGCCTTCACGTGTTTGTGTAAAGTACAGGGCTCTGTGGTACAGCTGCAGCCTTGACTGTGTTAACTCTTACACAGAGCAAGCTCTCCCGCCTGCTTTCCTTCACAGAGATACTTAATGAATGAGGTACAGACGCCTGTCCTCTTAGGAGAGGTGCTCCAGTCCTCTGATCATCCTCGTGCCCTTTCTCTGGATTTGCTCTAACAGGGAATCTTCCATCTCCCAGTCCCTGCCTTTGCCTTCTGGAGCTGAGCAGTAGGATGGAGACGCTGCTGGTGACGACTGAGGCAAGAAATCATTATTTACCTCAGCCTTGCCTGTATCTCTTGTGACAAGGTCTCCCGTTTGCTTCCAGAGGGAGGCCACCTCTTCCCTTGCTGTCCTTTTATCACTGCAGTACCTGTAAGAGATTTTCTTCTTACCCTTGACGTCCCTGGCCAGATTTAATTCTATCTGGGCTTTAGCTTGGAAGTTCACTTTGTGCCTTTTAAGTAGCACCATCTACGAGGCCAGAGAACACCAGTGCCAAATTAAACCTATAAAGGACAGCATGGACTTAAGATAAGAGCTGAGGTGGGTAAAGGTGCTTTTTTCCCCTCACTGCCTTAAGTGTCTGATGTATTAACAGTGTTCAAAGCATTTCAGCATGCTCATATTGTATTCACACATATGCAATGTATTTGAAACATTCCTACCAAGGAGATTGTGGTAAAGACTGTAATGTGCAGCTTGCTGGGTTTCATTGTAAAGTAATATAATCTCCACATGTGCGAAGGCTGGGGCAATATTTTATATTTTGCGCACCCCAGGGAACGTGATATTAAATTTATCAGCTGAAGTATTTGAATGAGAACTCATAAATATTTTTTGAGGTGCATCAGTGGTGTAGACAGGGAGGGAGAAGACATGCAGTACTGAGTGAAGAGGAAGTGGTTAGTACTTTTCATCCTCCTTTGTCACGTAACAGCTATATCTTGCTCTTCAGATGGGGTACTGGTAAATTTTCTTAGTGAATGGAAACAGGTTTTAAATGGGAGATAATCTATTAGTCACTGATTTGTGTTAATAATTGCTAACTATGGTATGTGGTCTTTGGGGCTTCACATTGAACACAGAACTCTGGATGCTTTGAGGGGAGAAGAGATGCCTCCCTAAAGTAAAGGTATCATTCTGAAGACATTTCAAACTCATAGGAGGAACTGTTGGCTTGCCTGCTTTACCCCATGCACTGTGGTTGTAGGGACCCCATATGGGCAATGTATTGTCAACTCTGAAGATCACAGAGTCACTCTGGTTGGAAAAGACCCTTGGGATCAGGAAGTCCAACCATCAACCCTACTCTACAAAGTTCACCCTGAAACCAGATCCCTCAACACCACATCTAAATGATCTTTAAATACCACTAGGGATGGCAACTCAGCCCCCTCCCTGGGCAGCCTGTTCTAGTGCCTGACCACTATCAGTGAAAAGATTTCTCCTAATGTCCAGTCTAAACCTCCCCTATTGTAGTTTGAACCCATTCCCTCCTGTTCTATCACTGATTGGTTGTGAGGAGACACCAGCCCTAACCTCACCACAGTGTCCTTGCAGGTAGTTGTAGAGAGTGATGAAGTCTCCTCTCAGCTTCCTCTTCTTCAAACTAAAGAGCCCCAGTTCTTTAGGAGTCTGCATTAATGTAGTTCTAAATCTTCCAGGGTTTAAGCAAGCATCTCTGCATGGCATGATCCTGTGTTGTTGTGTGATCTGGTCTCTTTGTCTGGAGTTAATTTGGATGTCGCCAAAACAACTCTGTGGTGCTTCAGAATAATCCAGCCATGCTGAGTTTGCTCTTCTTTCTCATCATTGGCTCTGTATTCAGCCTCAGCCAACGTTGCCTGTATCAGGAAGGCTACAGAGAACATCACCAAAGATGACATTTTTCCACTGTAGAAAATCTTCACTCCTACACATCTGGAGTGTTACGCACAGTTGATCTCCCCAAATCAAGAAGAGCGTAAGTTTATCTGGAAAAAAACCCCAAACCACAAAAAATGACATCTGAAGTTGTTAGAGGGAGTAACAGCAGGCTTATAGTATCACTTCAGTTTGGAGAGAAGGCAGAGGAGGGATGAATTTGATTTACAGCATCAAGAAGGCAGCACAGAAGATGAGTGCTGAACTTGTTTACCAAATCCTACATTACTCCATCAGAGAACGCTGAAATGGGTAGGATATCATTTTAAACAGGTTTTTAGAAGCGCCTTTTGTCAAAGCCTAGGATAAACTTGTATGACTGGCGTTTGCGAGGAAGTGTGAAGACTGAAGATATTAAGAGGTTTAAAAAGAACTGGACAAATTAAGGGGTAATAACTGCGAATCACAGACTACTGGGGATAGGCAGCAGGACTGAAAATCTAACGGCAGTATGGGAAGGAACAGAGTTGCTCCCTTCACTCAGAGAACCTACACAGATTCTGCAGCAGCCACTGTGGGAGACACACAACTGGGCAACGAACATCGCTCTCACCCTGACACTTCTCTTGGTCTAGTTGTGAGGGATCTCTTGGCACTTCAGAAGGAATTTTCCCCTTTGATCTCAAGTAGGCGTGTGTGTCAGCTTCTCTGCCACACTGCAAAGTTCCTTAGTTATCTTTAAGTTTTTCTGAGAAGACCAGGATCGTGAAGGTGGTGAAGGTGTGAGTGGGGGCAAGGATTTATTTGTTTTTTCCTTTCCCTGAGTTGTCGTTGGCCTGACATCAGAGGAGTGAAGCTAAATTTACAATTTATAATGCCTGTATTTTAAAACATTTGCTGGTTGCTCCACATAATAAAATAGGGATTTTTTTGTCCAGAGGAGAAGTAATGAAAATAAATATTCACGGACCTTTTTCACCCAATTTATGATCTGCAAATACGGTTCCTCATCAGCCTGCATGATTATCTCTTCAGTCAAAAGTGACCATTTTGATTGCATCTTCTATCAATAAAGAGCCATGAAAACTTTTTGTTTTCCCATAAAAGCAATCCAACAATATCAGATGACTGCAGTGTAAAATGTTTTGCCATTTGTGCTGGGATTTTAACCATATCACAGCTGATAAATAAATCACAGTGCCTCAATTTTAACATCCCCGTCAGATTCAGTGTAATGAAAACTGCCTGTACTCGTACTACCTTCAAACCCAGCAGAGCTGGAAAGCCTTTTCATATGGGCATGATAATACTTGTTACAACTGATGCTGGTTATGTTATAGCTTTGTTTTTTGACCATGTGGATGTATCAAGAGGGATTAGAAAGATTTGTTTGAATTGTTGCCTTTGATTAACATTCTTGAAACTCAATTTTCTTCTTTTAGGGAAGCTTTGTGGCTCAAGTGCTTATAGGAGATAGTAGATTTCTAAAGGAAAAGGTGCAGCAGTTCTCTGTTAAGGTCTCAAACTTATTATCCCAGCCTCAGAAATGTGTTTTCACTAACCTAAGAGTGTGATAAGCTAAAGGAGAGGGAGGGTGGCTTAGGCCTTTGGCAGTGCTTCCACTAGAGCTGCTGTGCTGGAGTAGTAGTGGAGCTTCATGAAGTGAGGTGTTCTGTTGAATTTATCATGTCTCAGCTACTTTACAATCTCTGGAGGGTCCCGGGCAGAGTTTCTACGAGCTGTGCCTTGGTGTTCACCAGATAGTACATGTGTTGCAGATGTTTAGGCTGATCACCTAAAGTCTGCGATAACTACAACACGTGTTAGGTTTGGGATGGTCTCAACAGTATGTCTAGTATCTTATTTCTGAGGCATTTTTGCTGCATGAAGCAATAAATTCAATTATGTCGTCATTAGGCAGGTGTTTATACGCACTGCAAGACTTTAATCTCTCTCCAGGGAACAAAATACTTGAGGGGCCCATTCTACAACCTGGTGTTTGTTTTGCATCTCTGGCATGCTCCTGTTTCTCTCTATGCCAGCAGAGCAAGCATGGGTTTATAGTTATGACAAGGGATCTTGAATCGTTTCCTAGATTTGCCAGTGACTGCTATGCAAATGAATGCAAATCTGTCCACCAGGTAGCAAGGCTTTTCATTTCTCCTGTGTGTTTCCTCTGCGTAACTTGAAAACTTTTTAGAACATAGACTGTGCTGTATGAGACTAGTGTATCGTGGATCCCAATATTTGTACACAAAGACATGCTCTGCTGGGAATAAAACAGAAGTTTAATGTGCAGAACATTTGATAAACAGGTCCCCAAAATCCAAATTACTTTAGAATCATAGAATGGCCAAGGCTGGAAGAGACCTTAAAGATCATCTAGTTCCAACCCTCCTGCAGAGGCAGGGACACCTTTACTAGATCAGGTTACTCAGGGCTTCTTTAACACTGCCAGGAATGGGGCAGCAGCCACAACTTCCTCAGGCAACCTGTTCCAGCATCTCAGTATCCTCAAAGCAAAGAATTGCTCCTCCTGTCCAACCTCAGTTTCCCCTCTTCAAGGCTGGAACTCTTTCCCCTTGTCCTCTTACTACCACCCGTGTCAAAAGCCCTACCCTGGCTTTCCTGTTGCCCCCTTCAGAGATTGGAAAGCTGCTTTAAGGTCATCTGGGAGCCTCCTCTTCTCCAGGCTGAACAACCCCAACTTGCTATGCCTGTCCTCACAGGGGAGGTGCTGCAGCCCTCTGATCATTTGAGTTGCTCTCTTCTGGACACCTTCCAGGAGCTCTATGTCCTTCTTATGTTGGGGACTTGATGCCCAAGGAGATGGTGGGGTCGCTGTCCCTGGAGGTGTTTACAAAACATGTAGATGTGGCCCTAGGGAACAGGGTTTAGTGGTCAGGTGGTGTTGGGTTGACGGTTGGACTTGATCTTGTAGGTCTCTTCCAGCCTTGACGATTCTGTGAGTCTATGGACATCCTGTACCTTGGCAGTCATGATGTGCCAATGGAAAATCATTCCTGTAACATGACTACTCTCACTTGGATTTGGAAGAGTAAATTTCTATACTGTTATTTGGCAACTTTTAATTAGTTTACTTAAGAAAAAACACACCATGCTTTCTTGGGAAAATGAAACCAGTTCCTCTCCTCTCTTACCTCCTGCATGTGTTTGCACTCATACAGGTTTTCTTCCCTGGAAGAAGTGATGTCCTTGCATTACTTCCTGTAATATTCCTGTTATCTCTACCCATTTATTTCTTGGCTTTAACATTACTGATGTAAGAATTTCACACTCATTTGTGCTTAAAAGATCCGAACCCCTTAAGAATTTAAACTGCATAATAGTTTAATTGGGATATTTTCATTCTAGGAAACACATCTCCATGTTATCAGCTGTTTCCTCTGGTAGGAATTTTCTGTAATAATGATTTTTACTGGTTGCTCTGCTGAAGCAATTCAGCCCTTGCAGTAGTGTCCCTCCTGCCCTGCTGAAGGTGGACATGTGCAGCCAGGAATGCTGAAGTCCTGGGGAAAGAAGGCGAAGAGGCAGTCTTGGGGCTGAGAGAAAGAAGTTTGATCCTTTTTGTCCAAGTAATTTCTTGCTATGCTGGTTTTTTTTCTCAATGAGTCTCTAAAGCAAAATGCTGAATGGGTTAATGAGAAAAAAATACCAAGGGTGCTACTGCCTTCCTTCTGGTGAGGTCCCTCATCTCTTGGTTACTCAGTTTATGACTTCAAGGCTGGCTTATCAAACCTATGCATCTACAAAGTACAGTTGTCATCCTCGACTCTCCTTTTTGTGAATGGAGAACAAAAAGGGGGGTCACTTAACCTCATCTTAAAGCAGGTATTTAAAGTGGTGAGTGAAATGAAACACCTACTCCTCCGAAACGGCAAAGGGAGCCTTTGACGGCTGGCCCAGGTGTCTGCATACCTTTGGTGTGTGGGCCCTTGTGGTGCTGTGAACCAAGGTACCTCAGGCCAGGTCTGGGTCACAGTCCCTCCTTTAAGTAGCCCTGACTTAATTAGTACATTATGGAAAACTGAACAGCCTTTAGTTCTTTTACTTCCTCTGACTACCAAGCACTAATATTTGTCTGTTGTCCAGATTTGGTAAGAATGGGGTGACTCTGCCCCCATAGAAAAACTCCAGCACCAGACCCCCAGGAACTGCCCCAGAGACAGAAGGATATTGTGCTCTGTTATTGAGCTGTGGGGGGGGGGGGAAGGCATTGAGGAGATCAAAGGAGGGGTCAGTGCTTAAACATAATGTATAGAGAGCCACATATGGCTGCTTTGCCCTGACCACAACCACCTAAAACCTGCTCAAAATTGCAGTTTTGCTTTCAGCATGCAAGCTGGAGAGACCTACCCCAAAGCTCAAATTGCAGACCATGAGGCTGCAAACCCACAGCAGCCAGTTAGGTATGCCCAGAGTCAGTTCAGTAAATCCCAGTGAATGCAAGCAAGCTGTAATCGCCCCTACTTTGAACTAAAGAACTAACAAGTAGATGCGTATAGCTGCGCCCTTCATCTTCACTAGCTTTAGTGGAAGGTGATGCAGAAACTCTTCAGTCAAGTTCAAGATATATTTAGTCCTAGAAATAGAAGTATTTGGAATGGAAACACCTCATACAACAGAAGGTGGTTGCCACCTCCTTCCACAGCATGTTCAATCAGGATGGTACGTTGTAAAAGTAATGGTTAGGGTTTTTCCTACCATCTGAAATACTCTGAAAGACAACAGAGGACAGTAATTTTCTCCCCCAATTCATTATGAGTTATAACTGTGAGCCCATCTTTTGTGCAAACCAGCTGCTAGGGCTTGGAGTTGCGTATAGCAAGATACGATAGGGCCAAACCTGCAGCTCTGTCTAACCCTAGGGAAGATGCACAATTTTGCTGGCACTAAAAATACGAAGCAAAGTGATCCTTCAAGGGCCTTCAGGAAGACCAAGAGCTTCTTGGTGTGGCCAGCATGAGTAAGGAAGTTGTCAAGCCTCTGTACTCAGCACTGGTGAGACCACATCTTGAATACTATGTTCAGTTTTGGGCACCACATTGGAGAACAGATCTGATGAGGAGAAGCTGAGGGAGTTGAGATTGTTTAGCCTGAAGAAGAGGAGGCTGAGAGGAGACCTTATTGCCCTTTACAGCAATAAGGAGGTTGCAAGAAGGCTGGTGTTGGTCTCTTCTCCCAGGTAACTATTGAAAGGACCAGGGGAAGTTCAGGTTGTAAATGAGGAAAAATTTCTTTATTGTGTGAGGAGTCAAACATGGGAACAGGCTGCCCAGGGCAGTGGTGGAGTACCCATCCCTGGAGGTGTTGAAAAGATGAGTGGATGTGGCATTTTGGGACATGGTCTAGTGGTCATGGAGGTGTTGGGCTGAAGGTTGGACTTAATGATCCTAGAGGTCCTTTCCAACCTTAATGGTTCTGTGATTCTGTGATTCAAAGTGTTAGATAAGGACTAAACTCCTTTTAGTCCAGAAGTTGCAACTCTGATCTACTGGTGAGTTACGTGAAGCTGCATGGCTGTACCTCTTTAAGGTGACACCACCTTCTAGTTGTGTGCAGCAATGCCTGCTGCAAATTGCCAAACAATTCTGATGGCTGCCCTAGTATCTGAGTTACTCAGTTTAATTTTTTGCTTCCTGATGATGAATTTCTTCTGAATTGTTTGAGTTAAGCAAGTTATTAGTGGCTGTATTACACTACTGTCCCTGTCATTAGTGTTTGGAGCATTCCTGGTTCAGCTGCGGCAGAGATACTAAGGTTCCATCATGCTAGGATGAAACTAAAGCTTCAAAAACAAGTACCGTAAATCTTCTCTATTGCCTCTAATATTGAAACTGTATCATGTCAGTGAGTTTCAGCAGAACAGAGGAAGGGTTCTCTACCCCCTTTTATGTCATCACGAATGAGGTAACTACCAAGAACACTTGTTTGCATAGGAACAGTCCCTGAGTGCAACCTGCTGAAATCAGCTGCAGGGCTGTGTCTCCCCTTGGAGTAGGAAATCACTCAGCTGACAGGATTATAAAACATTACATAGTTATTAAGTAGTTTTCCAGTAATTTTTCAGTACTCAGCAGAAAACATTATCAAAACTGATTCACACTAATTTTCTCTTGTTTATGGTGTGTATATAGTGTAACTTCCATTAAAGTGCCATTACATTGACAGAAGGGGTTCTGTAAAAATGACCTGGTGGTCTCCCAAATCTGCTCTTTCAGTGGCTCCTGATTAAATTTGCCTACTTTAAACAGTATTTTAAAAAATTGACAGCATTGCAGAACCCACCTGGTATCGAGTGGTGTTTTTTCTGCTTTGCTTTTGTAATGAGGATGATTTGATTATTCTGCTGACAATGTCATTAATTATGTGCAAGAGAGGATAGAAGCTGGCCCCCCAAGCCTTTCTCCTTTTCCTCCTTGGTCTCCCAGGAGTCACCGTAATTGTAGGGTGTTAACAGAGGAAAAATATGTGTTGGTGAGTTGAGTGAGGAAGTAGATCTGGATGACAAAGACAGCGTTCAGTAGGAAGGTGTCATACTGAAGGTTTTCTGATCACTGTGATATTTTAAGGCTAATGAGAATTTAGTGCACATGTTGAGTGAAAGGATTTAGGTGTCTTAAATCGCTGAGAAACTACCTTCATTGGTGGTTGTCCGCCGTTTCCTTCCCCTTTGGCTCTGGAGAACTTCTGTAAGAGCAACCTGTAGCCCTAAATCCCACTTCAGATTTTTGTGCTGTTACTGTTGGAAATTGCCCAGGATCCATGAGAAGGCTGCTTCACCGTATGCCCTGGCTGTATTGCTTCAGCCCCCTCTGCTCCCCCATCAATGCTGGAATTGCTTGCTGGCCATTGTGCAGCTTCCCCAGAAGTAATAGTTCTGTCTGCATTCAAACATTGTGCATACACAGCTTTGTCAGCTAAGAGCATGGGAAGAGAAGAAAAGAAACATACCCCTAATTAAATCATCAGTTATGGTAAATGTTCTGGTGCCAGCAAAAAGCTCTTTAGGGAGGTATAACTTATGTCATTTGGGTAGCTGGTATAAACACTGTTAGCAAGTCTCCTGCCAGCACACACCACATCCCCGCTCAGAGGGTTTGTTATGAAAGCTATGTCTGCAGAGATCTTGCACTACAGAGAAGGCCCTAGACACAGGCTGGAAGTGCCACTACGTTGAAAGCAAAGTGTCAGTTTTCCTAGTCTAGAGTGGTGTCTAAAATGGTATGAAATTCGTTAAACAGACAAATGTACCCCAGTACCTCAGATCACAGAATCACTGAGGCTGGCAAAGACCTCAGTGATCATCCAGCCCAGCCTCTGAACCGACATCACCACATCAGCCAGACCAGGGCACTAAGGGCCACACCTAGTCTTTTCTTAAGCACCTCCAGGGATGGGGACTCCACCACTGCCCTGGGCAGTCCATCCCAGTGTCTGACCATCCTTTCTGTGAGGAAGGGCTTCCTAACATCCAACCTAACCCTCTCCTGCTGCAGCTTCAGGCCTTGCCCTCTCGTTCTATCACTAGTTGCCTGTGTCCAACCTAGAACATCTGTACTTTGCAGAAGTCATTAGTGCAGCTATTACCCCGTGAAACAAACAGCAGTGAGCAGAGTGTTGCCCCACTAGAAGCAGGATGCATGACCAATTTTTTAAAACCTGTGGCGATCCAGACAAACTGGGAATAAAGTCCAAAAGAAGGAAAGCTCCTGTTCACACAGCTTTCATAGATTACTTGCAGACAAGAGTGAAATGTGTCTTAACTCAAGCTTCATTCGGAGGACTATGAACAAATGGATTGTCCAGTCTATTTGTTCTAATTGAATTAAACAAAATTGTTATGATGTGTTTTAAGCAATCCCTAGCAGTGCCACTGCTATTACTGTTAGTATCTGGAAATTAAAGGCAAAAACTCAAACCCAGGCCCAAACTGCACAGTTGTCACTGTTTTTGTGAGTATCTGTTTAACTCAGTTTAGAGTATGAAATTACTAAACCTGGCTGCTTCACTTTTTTTCATGGGCAGTGCAATGTTTTACTTTTAATATCCTATAAAAGCAGTGATGCTACAAAAGGATGAGAGACAGGCTTTGGTCCCTCAATCTACATAGAATTAAATCCAAACAAGGTATTAGCATTGCCTGAGGTGAGGCAGGGAAAGTCTGATAAGGAGAGGCTGAGAGAGCTGGAGTTGTTTCGCCTGGAGAAGAGGAGGCTCAGGGGGGACCTTCTCCCTCTCTACAACTCTATGAAAGAAGGTTATAATCGGGTGGAAGTTGGGCTCTTCTTCCAGGCAACTAGCAACAAGATGAGAGGGCAGGGCCTTAAGCTGCACCAGGGAAGGTTTAGGTTGGATGATTAGAAAGCCCTTCCTCAGGGAAAGGCAGATCAAATTCTGGAACAGACTGCCCAGGGAGATGGTGGAGTTCTCATCCCTGGAAGAGTTTAAGGACAGACTAGATGTGGCCCTTAGTACCCTGGCTAATATGGTGATGTTAGGTCATGGGCTGGGCTTGATGATCTGAGAGGTCTTTTCCAGCCTCAGTAACTCTGTGATTCTGTAAATAAAATAAGCAAGACACTCAGGTAGTATCAGAAAGACAATTTTAAACACCGTGTTATCAGATCATTGATGATAATTTTCAGTTTCCTATATGCATGTAAATCCTTTCTTTACTAAAACATCCATTCAGTGTGATACACTGAAATAGCTGTAACTGGCGATACCTACCGGGCCCACAATCCTGTTGAGCTGCTGTAATGGCGTGAACCACAAAAGCAAACTCTGAGCGGTTTATCAATGTCAGCAGACTCCCTGATGGAATTACAGCCCTACACGCACCGTTTAGCTGCATGCTATTCATTATAACATATGACAAAAGTTATGCTTCTATTAAAAAAACACAGATGAGAATAAGTGTTGTTGAAGGGGCCTTGTTTAAAGAGCAGAAGGAATCTGTTGCTGCAGAGCATTTTGAGTGCAATACCCCTTCAGGTGTCTTTGCAGGGTGATGGGGACTTGGATTCAAGTTCAGAGACACATCAGCTCTGAGGACAACCAGGATAACATGGCAGCAGTAAGACAGGCTCTGCAGTGCTAACAGTGTGCTGTAGTGGGTTTAATTCCCCCATGCAGTATTGGAAATAGGGGGACAGCATTGTAAGATAGTGCTTTCCATAGCTCTCAGAGTTGTTTAATTCCCCAGTCCAGTGAAATCCTGTCCCCAGGGTCCCTGTGACACATGCGTCTCTCCAGCTGGCCCCTGATGTGTGACCACAACTGTGAGAAGCTGCTGTGACAGCATGGGCAGTTTCTTTGGAGCCCTGACACAGCCTGAGCCATTTGCTTTTCTCCTGAGCTGGACAGACGCCGCGCTCTCTGTCAAACAAACCAAACCTGGAGGTGGAGTGGAGGCAAAGCAGAGCAAGCCCTGGCTTGAGTGACGGATCACAGGAGCTGGGTAGCATAGTGGAGGACAAGTTTCAGTTGCTTCTAAATGGGCAACACAGCAATTAGGTTCATTTGTAAGATTTGAAGGGATGCAAGATTTTTAAGAGGATTTCAAGATATTTTAAGGGAGAAGACCAGGAAATTGGTTTGAGCTGGTCAGAAATAGTTTTATCATGTTAATCCTGGGCTTTCTTTGTTTTACTAAAACAGATTTCATCCCAGGGTCTCCTCAGACCTAGCCGCCTAGATGTTTTTCATCAGTTTTCATTATGTCACATCTGAATTTAAATTTTTTTCAGGAAAAAGTAGTTTTGAATGAGAAGTTTTTCCTGGAAGGTTAATACTTTGTGTAAGGAAAAGTACCTGTCAGTATTTTGCATTTTTCATTGTAGTTTGTAGCTATAATCCATGAACTGTCGGTAGAAGCATGTTTCAGGGCAGCAGAAATACCACCATAACGTGTTAGTTGCAGTATTTCTTTCACATTCTGTTTTTAAAATAGAAAGAGCCTGCTTTGTACTGACTGAAGTATCAAATCTGCCTTTCCACAGCAAAAAGTCTCATGAAAACACTTGATACCTCTCCATACCAGGCACACTTAGAGCTGACGGGAACAAGTGTAAAAATACAAAAACCACAAATGAAATTGAAAATGAAATCTCCGTTTGCAGGACAGCATTATAGCTGTTTTCCAAGACAAATGCCAGAATTTTCCAGCCTCTTTACAGAATTATGGTTCAGAATTCAACTGGGGAGGGGGGGAAGCTCTAAAAGCTTTCTGCAGATATGACTTTGCTATCCTCAATCAAATTTCCACGAGGGGACTAAAAGCAGGAATAAACCCAGGCACGATACAACCCCCCTGTCTCCCTTCTCGTGGTGCTGCTCCTGTCTGCCTGCAGTTGGGTGGTGGGCAGTTCTGGAGTGAGGCAGAAGTAGCAGGTGAGAGGGTTAAATAAGCTTCTTAAACTACTTCTTACCCCTGTTTTAAAACCCCTGAATTACTCATCAGCAAAATTGTTTATTTCGTTATTAAAATGAGGCTGTGGGGCTCTCCCTTCTCCTACCCACACGTGATGTCCACGGAAGAACTACTCCCACATGATTACAAGGTCTGCTATTAAGTGTGAACTTCATATTTAACTGTAATTGCTAGGAAAATATAATTTAACAGCAAAGTATGCTGAATTTGTAACAAAGTCCCCCTTTTATTTGAGCGGGAATATGGATGCTGCCCAAATGTATCCGCATGGTTCCAATTAAGAGGAGGAATGTTTAATGTAAAACTCAACTTGATGAAAATAACTGAAAGTTTCTGACAAACCAATAAATTGGAGTCTAGAAAGCTCTGCGTATACAGTACAGTCAGGGAGGGGCAACACCCGCTGGGTCATCAATTTTTGGTGTAGTCTTCCTGTTCGTTTATGCTAAAATAATACTATGGAGGTAATTCGATTTCTCCTCAGCTGTAAACAGAGAGAGGAATGCTGGATGCAGATCTGGCTGAGGATGGAGGAGAGCCTGGGCTGACTCCTTAGCCCTAGTGCAGGCATGGAAATGTTGAGAAAAGTTAAACCCAAACTTGCTTTTCTTCTTGATCTTTTTTCTCCTTTCTTATCTTCATGGGCTAGCACGTCAGCATCTGTCAAACATTCCCACAAGATATCCACTCGGAAGATCCGAGTGTTTGTGGATGGGAGATCTGGACATAGGGTTCCCCATAGGAGCTACCAAAGATGCTTGGCATGCCGCAGGGGGGAATTCTAGCCAGCAAGATCTGTTCATCTCAGCCCCCATTGTTACTGGCAGGTTTCACTCTGCGGTTTTGTTTAAGCTCAAGATAATGCTGGAATCAAACTGTGATCTTGGATAGAGCTGTATCACACTGGGTGTACTGAGTTCAGAGCATGGCCTTTACCTAGTGGAGGTTTCGGACTGTTTTCTTCAGAATTGCTGAATTTTAAACCTAAAGCTGTGGTGGTTCATGAGCTGCATACACTAAGGAGGAAATCTGTGGTGGACTGATAGTTTCAGCAACCTCAACGTTGTGTCTAAAACATGCAGCTCTTCTTGGGTGTCCTGTGTTTGGGAAGAGGAGAGGTTTGGGGCTTTAAAAGCAGCATGAATCCCTGGAGAAGGGGAGCTGAGTGCTGCTGCTTGTACCCTTGCAATGAGAGCTGCTGTGTATGGTAAACGAAATAATCACCAGTTCTTTGACTGTTGAAAATAAATCTTCCTGAAGAAACAGGAAAGATAGGTGAAGTGGGATGAGTTAAAAACAGAAGCAACAGATTGTGAAATGTTTACCTTTTCACTTGAAGCTGCTGTGACCAGGCTGTACCTTCAGCCATGAAGCAGCACAGGCTCCAGCTTGCAGAGGTGGTTACATGCCAGAGGGTTTCACCAGTAACCAGACCAGGGTCTATAGAAAACACTAACTCTCAGGTACTGAAGCTGAAGCCACAGCACCCAAATCACAGATTCAGACAGAATCATTAAGGTTGAAAAAGATCTCCAAGCTCATCAAGTCCAACCTTCATTCCAACACCTCCATGGCCCACGCCTGGAGACATTCAAGGTCAGGCTTGATGGGGCTCTGATCAGCCTGGTCTGGTGAGTGATGTCTCTACTTGTTGTAGGTGGGTTGGACTAGAGGTTCTTTGTGAGTCCCTTCCAACCCAATACAGTCTGTGAGTCTGAGACCACTAGACCATGTCCCAGAGTGCCACATCTGCTTGCCTTTTGAACACCTCCAGAAGAGCATGGAGTGAAATCATCTGCACCAGTGTGGGTCTCCTTGTCCTCTTCTGGACCACTCATCTGTGGTCTCCCTAATCCTCTTTTGCTCCCAGCAAAATTAGGCTTGTACGCTCATTTTCCTTCACTCTTGCTCTGTCTTGCCTGCTGCAACTCTTTAGTGGTATTTTCTGCAGCTCCCACAACAGTGCCTGCTCTGAGCCAGGCCGTGACGTGCTCCTCTGAGATGCATCAAAAAATACCTCTGTTAACATCAATCGCCCCGCAAAGTTTGTGTGTTGGCTATTAATGTGAATTCATCTGGCAGCTTTGCTTTCTCGGGTGTGTGGCTAAAGGCTTTTATGCAAGGGCTGTTCTCTTTCTCCAGCCCTCCTCTCCCTTCTCCTCCTCACCTCAACAAATAGCTTTGTAAGACAAAGGAAAAGCTGGCTAATTAATTTACCCTTTCTTCTCTACCTACAGAGAGATCTGTTTACACTTTAAGTGGGGCGGGCCAGGTTACTCTTGCCCTCCCAAGGCCAACGTGAGAGCAGACTTTAAAACAGGACTTTGTAAGTACCTATGTTTGCTAGAAATATTTAGCTTCTTAATCCTGTGACCAAAGCAAATCGTTCACTTGAGCAGAACATGATGGGCTTTAATTTCCCATTATGGGAAATCCAATCTGCGTGATCCTGAGAGCATTGTTTAGCAGCTGACGTTTGAGGGTCAGTTCAAAGTTATTGTTAGCTGTCTCTTGCTCTTGCCTTCTGTTTTCTGGCTGGTCTGTTGCTGAGAGCCTGCTACAGTCAGCATTTAAGTGTCCCTTTTACAGGTAAAGAAGATATTTTTGCCAATATTTCTTGTAACTTGTTTTCTAAATGACCCTCTCAGGTCATTTGGAAACAGGGAGACAGAAGTATGCGCTAAAGTAATCAGTAGCTCAGAGGATCTGAGATGTATTTAAAGCTATCAGGATATATTATTCTGCTTTCCTTGAAGCTTAATGAATAATCATAAACCAGGCTCATATTCCATCTTGGTATGATGTTATAGTTTGCTCTCAAGACCTGAAGTAGTTTTTCATCAACAGCAGTAGCTGTTTGTACCTTTTCCATTTCCTCTATGCTACATAAACCACGTGCTATTCTCTTATAGCACGAAGACAACAGAAGATGATGCAGCCAGAGATCAGACCACATTCATGTCTTCTGCTGTTCAAATACTAACAAGTTCTGTTCATCTAAGGTTTTTCTACACTTTGGAAGACAGTTTTTGTCTTTAAATTGGTATTTACCAGTCTGTTAGTGTAATGTTAACATTACAGTTACCTCAGGAGTATGAACTTATGAAATGAGGAAGAAAAAAGCTTGACATAACCAGAAGCAAGTTAAAAACATCAGCATTTAGGCTTAGACACATACAAATACTGGAGGGGAATGGTTATATCTGAGACTTGAATGCAATTCGATGTGGATGTCCTTCCTCTGTCATGGGTACCTGATCCAGCAGAGCCTGCTGGCTGCAGGAGCCATCCATTGGCAATGAGAAGCTGCAAAGGCAAAAGAGACTCCCAAATCTTGCAGTTCTTTCCCTGCAACCATCCCTATGTTATGGACTTGGGAACTTTTTGCCCTGGCAAAGCCAGCAGTGTCATCAGCTGTATCTTTCCACTCAGTAAAGTAATGCTGAGCTGGAAATAAGTCTTTGCATTACAAGCATTTTCTTTGCTTTAGAGGAGCTTCATAGCTGCTGCAGCTGCATCTCTTCTTCACCTGCCAGCCTAGCTAGTACCCTGGTAGTGCTGCCATGCAGCTTGTTCAGCAGCTAAGTGTATTTTAATGTCCTCTTTACCTCTTCTGTGTTTTTAATAGGCTTTACCCAACTCTTTTCATGTCAGAGCACACACAAAAGCAAATCCCACTCTGCAGTTTGTGATGTCTGTGGTATTTATGGCCCTGGCATGGCTGCAGCCATGCTGAGGGCTGATGTTAGCTGAACTGAACCTAGTGCTTAAAATGTCAGTAGGTTTAACTCTTCTAAATTTTGTTGACTAATACTCACTGGCTTGCAGCTAGGATAATGTAAGCTTCCCCATGTATTTTTTGCTGAGTTTACTCAGCTTTGACCTAGGAGGCTTTAAAACCAAACTAGTTAAAGTAGAGGAGATTATCGTGTAGGGAATAATCTTGTCCTGGGATGATGGTGAGCAAGATGATCTAATAAAGATTCCTAGCTTTTAATTCCTATCACCCCCTTTCTCTAAAGCAAGTATGTGATGGCCAGGTAGGGAATTCTGTGACATGCAGACCAGGAGGACTGGTGAGCCCTGTGGTCTTGGTTTCCCAAAGGTGAAAACCCAGGACAACTCCAGGATAGACCTGCAGGGAGGAGTTGAACATTGTCATTTACACAGCCCTTGGAGCACAGACACTCTGCTGGCCATTTCCACCACTGTGACAAGCAGGCAGCGTTTTGTTCTCTCTTAGATATCCAAATGTCTGGAATATTGGAGCAGGAGAAACCATATCTTTCTAGACCTTATTTTTATGGAATGTATTATGAGAAGAGGTCCTTAGGAAATAGCAAGTCACCAGATTTCTTATTAAAACGACCTTAAGGTCAAATTCTGCCACTGTTAATCACAATTGCTGTACCTTACTCTGTGAGCTTTCCCAATGGATTAAGTGGGATTGCCTAAGGAATTTGGATACTACCTGATGGGACTAAAGCGGCCAAAAGGCTGGTCCTTAATAAACAGAGCAGCTGTAACATAAAATGCCTTCAATACTGCCTTCTGCTTCTACTAAGTAAAAGCACTTCATATGCAAGATGTTTTGAAGTTCCTTTCTTCACAAAGGTGGAATTTTATGGAATGAGAGTTAATATGTTCTATTTTTGTCAATATTTTAATATATTGCAACATGAAGCCATCTTTGCTGAGAATGTGCTTCTAGATTAGAAGCTCCCTGAGTTTTTCATTAAAAAAATCCAAGCTATTTTGAAGTATCCTTAAATTTCTGCATGTTTCACAGAGATACTCCACAGAATGACAGAAGGGTAGGGATTGGAAGGGACCTCGAAAGATCATCCAGTCCAATCCCCCTGCCACAGCAGGATTCCCCTAGATCCAGTCACACAGGAACATATCCAGATGGGTTTTAAATGTCTCCAGAGGAGGAGACATGGCAGCCTCTTCTAGTGCTCCATCACCCTCACTGGGAAGAGGTTTCTTCCTGTATTTATGTGGAGCCTCCTCTGTTCCAGCTGACACCCATTACCCCTTATCTTATCATTAGATGACACTGGCTCCTTCCTCCTGACTCCTACCTTTTCCATATTGATCAACATAAATGAGGTCACCCCACATGCTCCTTTTTTCCAAGCTCAAGAGACCCATCTCCCTCAGCCTTTCCTCATCAGGGAGGCGCTTCACTGCTTCATCATCTTTGTGGCTCTGCACTGGACTCCTCTCAAGGAGGTCTGTGTCCTTCTTGAACTGAGGGGCCTAAAACTGGATGCAGCATTCTAGATGTGGTCTCAGAGGATTTCAGAGGCTGTTGGAAGGATTTGTGCTCTACAGTAGTCCTCTGCTCACAGTCTTTACACCTTACATTCTACTGGTGAAATTCTTCAAAACTCTTTTAAAAAGAGCTTAATCCAGAATCACAGACTCACAGAATAGTCCTGGTTGGAAAGGACCATACTGGGTAGTATGGTCAGAGGTTATGGCATGATGATGCCAACAGAAACCAAGATGCCATAGCTGCTGCGGAGAGTTTGCCGTTAGAGTTCAAACTGAGACAGGCATTAGTGTGGGGTAAATGCGTGAGACACGTTGGTCAACCTTCAGTGCTTAAAACCTGAGGGCTTAGGGAAGGCCCTTCCTTGGCCAAACCTTGAGCAGCAGTTTGCTGGGTTGCCTGGAGATGCTTTTTCCTTCAATCAGTTCATCTTTCTTGGCCTTCTACAAAAGGACCCTAAGGAAGATGACTTTAAATCAACAGCAAAAGCTTTCCTGGTCCATGGGGTTAAGCTTCAGGACTTTTCTCAGGACAGAGAAATCCCTTGGCTTCTGTGTGGGTTTAAGTGTATTTAGTCTTTCTCCTCAGGCAGACAGTCCCTGAGTTTCTTATTTCATAGTTTGTCTTGGCTGGAAGCAAGAGAAGTTTATTATATTTAAATTTATTTATGTTATACTTGTGACTATTATATTTCTTAATATTTTAAAATGTCATAAACATTTCAAGTGCTGAGGGCTGAATCACTGCAAATCACAATAAATTCAAGTGTTCAGAATGTAAATTAAATAGGTCCATCCCCTCAGCCAAACAGGCACTGGACCAGAGGAGCCTCTTTCTGGGGGAGCAGAGGCTCGGGTGCCTAGACATCTCTCTTAGACACACGGGGATTTACAGACTCTAGAAATGCTATAAAATTACACAAAAAGAAATATCAAGAGAGTATCTGGGTCATGACCTTCATGGGAGAGTCCACCTGTCTTTGCTGCAAACTGGTACAGCACCTAGTAAGCTACTCCATGTCCCCAGTGTCCTTTGCCCCTCCGTGAGGTCTGGACCCTGAGCAAGGAGCTGGAAATGCAGATCACTATGTCGGCTCCAACCCTTCCCTGGGCAGCCTGTCCAAACCCCTGACCACTCTGTCAGGGGAGAATTTTTTCCTAATGTTTCATCTAAACCTCCCCTTGAGGCCATTGAGGCCATCCACTGACTTGAGAGTAGAGACTGATCCCCACCTCTCTACACCCTCTGGCTTTCTGTCTGTTTCAGTCTGTGCTTAAGCTCAGCTTGAGGAAAGCTTTTCTACAGCATGGATAGCATCCTTCTCAGGTCTGTGCCACAGTAAAGCTTATTTCAGACACAGAGAAAACTAGTCGTGGGTCTAAGTGTTTATAAATCTGGAGACTTCAATGAGAAATGAGAGGGTTTTGCAAGAAATCAGGACAAGATCTGTGTGCTGGTGTGGGATTGTTCCCAGGGGTTTATCACTGGTGGGGGACAGTGCTGTTTTCCTGCGATTTGTGCTGTATAGTCACACAGAATTGCACAGAATAATCCTAGTTGGAAAGGGCCTCCTAGATCCAACCATCCCCACAACAACAAAAAACCCTAAATACCTGATCAATGGAAAACCACAACCTGACCCCCCCCCATGCTGCCACTCTAGCAGCTGCATGGTTCTTCCACACCTCCAGGGATGGGAACTCCACCACCTCCCTGGAAAGGCCCTTCCAGTGCCCAACCACTCTTTCTGTAAAGAATTTCATCCTAAGATCTAATTGAACTCTCCTCTGCCTCAAATTCACACTNGATCAGGATGCTGTTGGCCTTCTTGGCCACCTGAGCACCCTGCTGGCTCCTATGAAGTCAGCTGTCTCCCACCCCCCCAGGTCCTTTTCTGCTGGGCAGCTTTCGAGCCCCTCATCCCCCAGCCTGTAGCACTGTCTGAGGTTATTGTGACCAAAATGCAGGTCCCAGCACTTGGCCTTCTTGTCCCTCAGACAATTGGCCTTGGCCCATCAATCCAACCTGTCCAAGTCCCTCTGTAGAGCCTTCCTGCCCTTGATGAGATCAACACTCCCACACAATTTGGTGCAGTCCCGTAGCTCCTGCTCAGCTAGCAATCATGCAAACAAAGAGGAAGAAAAATAGAGCAAAAGTTTTTCTCTTTGGTCAGCCGGGATATGTTTGGCACAGAGTACCACAGTTACTAGGTAACTGGGCAGCCGAGCTAGATCTGCAGCCTCTAATTCCTTATTTCCCAACAAATGCTTCCAGTTTTTTTTTGCTTCTTTTCAGATGAGTTGCCACTGAGAAGATTTTGATCAGTTATTCATCACATTCATGTACAAAATGCAATGCCTGCAGTTAATTTATGAGTACTTGTTGGCGTATTTCAAACAGCTGTAATGCCTGTGCTGTGTCTGTGGTGTACTTCCTGATTGGATGAGGGGACTGAGATCTCCACTGCAAATAGTTTTTGTAGGACTGCAAAAAAATTTGCTTTTCCCAAGTATTTAAAAATATTTTGAATGCTGTTTCCATGAGCATTCCTGTTTTCGTGAACACCAAGTCAACACAGCTGAAATGAATCGTTTTCAAATATTAAAGGAAAAATGAAGTATTTCTTTCTTAGTGCAATCATCCAGCTTGACCTGAAAGTCACTTTAATCCTAGTTCTAAGGTTTCATAGGGAAGGACACAGCCACAGGCACGTTCACACATTACTGGTGTTCATGGAAGCATTCACTGAATTTCCAAAGTCCTGTCTCAGCACAAGCTACAGGCAGCGTGAAGGATTCTTTTCAAGTCTCTCTCAGACTTGTGTTCCAGCTCCTTATGGCACATGGCTTCATAGACAAGGAGAGGAGGAGTACATGAAGTGTAGGTGGCAATGACACCTTATGAGTCTGATGAGGAGAGGCTGAGGGACCTGGGGTTGTTCAGCCTGGAGAAAAGGAGGCTCAGGGGGGATCTTCTCCATCTCTACAACTCTCTGAAGGGAGGTTGTAGTCAGATGGAGGTCAGGGTTTTCTCTCAGCAGCTAGTGACAGGATGAGAGGGCAGGGCCTGAAGCTGCACCAGAGGAGGGTTAGGTTGGATGTTAGGAAGCCCTTCCTCACAGAAAGGGTGTGCAGACACTGGAATGGACTGCCCAGGGAGGTAGTGGAGTCCCCATCCCTGGAGGTGTTTAAGAACAGACTGGCTGTGGCACTTGGTGCCCTGGTCTGGCTGATCTGGTGATGTTGGTCATAGGCTGGGCTCGATGATCTCAAAGGTCTTTTCCAGCCTCAGTGATTCTGTGAATCTGTGATTCTAGTGCAGGAGCCTTGTCCTTGGCCAAAGGAAAACAAAGTTGTGTCAGGGCTGACTACAAAAATACAGTTTTCCAAGTTGGGGGAAGAAGTCATGCAGCATTTTTCCTTGGAATTCTTGAAAGAGAAACACTTTTCCTATACCATAAGTAATGCTGCCAGCAAGAGGTAGACCCAGAACATTTCTGAGTGACCCAGACAGAATTAACAACCTCAATTTTGGTACTGAAGTCACAAAAATATGCAGGGAAATGCCACCCTACTGTTATTTCATTAAAGGAAGGTTTTCTGAAATGCCTCCCATGCAGATATCCCAACCCGGCTAAACCCAGACTGTCCCTGCGACAGGGTGAGATGGATGTGCTGGATGGAGATCGGATCAGATCCATCTATCACGTGCCTGTCAGTCACTGTGCATCCTGACACCGTGAGAAATGCTGCACTGCAGCAGGGACACTCATTCTGCAGACTAAATCAACTTGCAGCTGACTAACAGTGGTCAAGCCTGCCTTTCTTTCCGATCAGTTTATTTGGGTGTTGGCATCTCTCTGCACTGCACAGGACTGCAAGGATCTAAAGCTGAGGCTCAGCTTGGCAAAGTTTCTAGGGATTTTACAATTGATTTTGATTTTTCTTTCACTTGGGCAACATTTCCAAGAAATACTTTACATTATATATTTTTTCAGCGTAGCTGTCTGTCAATTCTCATGGCAAAAAGCTCTTTGGAAACTGGAGAATAGTAATAGTAGAGTTGTTTTTAAAGGAATCACCCTATATGATTCTAGGCCAAACCTTTTTATTAAATTTTTATGAAAATCCTCCCTGTTTTTTACATTTCAGTGGAGTCTATTAGCTTTGCAGGTTCTGATGATCTAGCAGGTATAAGCACTTCTCACATTAAATGCAGTGTTGACAAAGGAAATTCACTAGCAAAGGTTTCATTAACTGGGGATTATACTGAAACCTTTTCCCAGAATTGCCAATAAATGGAGACCTAATCCAAAATTTGGCTTTAAATTCAAGTGCAACTAATATAATTTTGTGTTTGGTTTAAAATTACCTGTGGTTATTTTCTCATTTATGCAATGTTCAAGCATTATGTCATCTGGACTCTCAAACAGCATTGTTCCTGTGATGAAAAACAAACCTCAAACCAGTGTGTGAATGAGGCTTCAGTTTGACTTATGCTCCCAATTCCTATGGAAAAAGAGTCCATTCCTGCAAAAGGGAGATAGGAAGCAGTTCCCTCAAATGATGTCAGAGTGTCAGAGGTCGTGGACACATTGCTCAGACAAGGCTTGGTGCCTGGGTGAAGGTCCTGAGGTGACCTTGCACATTCACAGTGTGTCAGCCCTGCTCAGACATGAGTATGTGCCCTCCCTGTGTGGGTCACAGCTTAAGAAGATGGGTCAGAGATGGACCCAGAGATGGGTCTGACCTGACCTGTGGGTTGGCAGTTCCTCAACGGGAATCTCTCCCAAGATGTACCAAACTTCAGGTTTTTAAAGCACAGTCTGGTCAGATTAAGTTTTTGAAACTATCTTTCTGTTAAAATTAATAGGAATGAGATATTTAAATTCCTCAGAATCTTTACCTCTAAGTACCATATAAAGATCTAATGGAACTTCCACTGCACCTCATTTGCAGTTTATAAAGATGATGTAAACTCTGGGGTTAGTTTCAAAAAGAAGTTCATGTATTTAGGACTCCCAAAGCTAAAGCATCAATTAGTTGTCTATGAGAAGAAATGAAATACTTTGTAGTAGGACTGTGGTAACAACTGCTGCTTAGACTTGCATTTCACCCCAGTCAAGATTGCAATATCTCCTGGGGAGAACTGAGATGGAATTGTAAATCTGAAGTCTTTTCTATTATCTTTTTTTAAAAAGGAGCTTGAACTCCTATTAGCCTCAGCTTCCTTAATGGTTTTACATAAACAATGAAGCGCCTCAGGAAAATCACCAACAGCTCTTCTGTCAACAGATAGCTTCATTTTCTCTCCCAGATTAGGGTGGTCTGAAGCTATCAGCAACTGATCTGACAGAGTAAATCTGAAACAAATTGCTGTTGCTATAATCCTTCCTTGGCAGGAGCTGCTGCTCGGGGGAGAAACCAAGCATTGTTGCATAACTAGATCGGTTTTGATGGTGGCTCATTAGTGTCTACTGAAAAGTGTTAGGTTCCCTGCAATTCCTGTTTGTCTGTCTATCTACCTACCTGTCAGTCTATCTATCTATCCATCTATCATCTATCCACCTATCTATTTATCTAGCTGTGTTCCTACCTATTTGTCTGTCTTTCTATCTATCTATCTATCTATTTGTCTGTCTATCTATCTATCTATCTATCTATCTATCTATCTATCTATCTATCTATCTATCTATCTATCTATCTATCTACCTACCTACCTACCTACCTACCTATCAACAAATCTACCTACCTATCCATCTATCTATTTTGATGAGGATATTTTTCACCCCTAGAATAATGCAGAAGTCATCTTCTACTCTCTCCANTATCTATCCATCATTGATTAGGATATTTTTCACCCCTAGAATAATGTAGAAGTCATCTACTCTCTGTATTTTAAGGCTGATCCACTGATGTAAAATGAGCATCATCATCCTAGAAATTGTTTTGGGTTTTTTTTAGTTTAAACTTCTGTTTTAAAAATTGATTTATATTTTTAATGAGATCACTATTTGATTTGAGCTTAAAATTCTATTGGAACAGCCATTAGTCGTGACAGCAGCTTAGTAGGATGGAAGAGGTGATTTCCAGATGCTTGAAGTCCTGGGGAGGGCACTGGTGGGGACACTTGGTTTGGTAAGCATGAATCAGCGCTGTATCACTCCCAGATGTTCCTGAGGAGCTGTGGTTCAGATGCCATCACTGTGTTTATTGCCATTTCAGGGAGTGGAGTACTGTGAACAGTTCTGGGTCCCTCCATTCAAGAAAGAGATTCAATTCCATTCCATTCCATTGAGTTGCTCCATTCAAGAGCAACTCAACTAGATACCTAAGAGCTCTTACTCTGTGTAGGACACAGCCACTTGAACCCTTTACTAATGAAGCAACTTAACTTTATTTGCTAGAGTGAGGGGAAATCCACTTTCATTCTCCTTCACCTTCAAAATGTAAAGATATTTTTAGATGTTGGAAGCATCATTTGTAATATAATTATTTATTTTCTGGTGGAAAGTTGAAATGCCTTTCAGAAGAATGAGAGCCTAAAAACACTGCAGTTAGTATTATGTATTAGTAATATACACTATATATACCTTACATAGTATGTATAGAATTATATATATTAGTATTATCTATAAATACAGTGCTTTTACTTAAAAATAATTTTTTCATGAAGGAAATAAAAATATAAGAAAGTCCTAGCTACAAATGTGCCACATATGCACGAGTAAAATCTGGACCTCATGGGAAAAATGAATATTAAGGGCTCATATAAACATCTCATTAAAAGTAGAGTGAAAAATAAGCAGATAATCATCCCAAACTGCTTTTCATGCCCTAAGCTATGACTTCTACAACTCCTAGACTTTAGAACTGTTGTGTACCTTTTACTCAGCCCTTGTGAGGCCTCATCTTGAGTCCTGTGTTCAGTTCTGGGCTCCTCATGGTAGGACAGATACTGAGATGCTGGAGTATGTCCAGAAGAGACCTACTAAGCTCAAGAGGGGTTTAAAGAACCAGTCGTATGAGGAGAGGCTGAGGGAGCTGGGCAGGTTTAGTTTGGAGAAGGAGACTGAGAGGAGATCTCCTTAGGTGGGTGTTGGCCTCTTCTCCTTGGTGGCTGCTGACAGAAGCAGGGGCAGTGGTCTGAAGTTGAGGCAGGGGAGGGTTCAGTTAGATCTTAGGAAGAAATTCCTTACAGTGGAGAGGCACTGGCAGGGCCTTCCTAAGGAGGTGGTGGAGTCCCCATGCCTGGAGGTGTTGAAGAACCCTGTAGCCATGGTGCTTCATGCCCTGCTAGAGTGGCAGCAGGGAGAGGGTTAGTGTGTGTTTTTCAGTCTCTCAGGTATTTAGGTTTTCTGTTGGTGTGGGAATGGTTGGGCTCGGTTATCCAGGATTATTCTGTTCCCACTAGGATTATTCTGTGATTCTGTGTTTAGCACTAATGAAGCTCCAGAATGTTAGAGCTGTGTGAAGGAACTGCAGCAAGTCTTGACTTCATGGGATAAGCTCAGATAAATCTTCAACCAGTCAAGTCCGCCTCAGGATCAGGCCTGTAGGGAGGCTTAATTAGGCATTACTGATGCCCTTAATGGAGTTCCCGTGGAGGACACCTGCTGAGGATCTAGTTGGGCATCTCTTAAACATATTTATACCCTGCCTCTGGGCTGCAGAGCTGGCATTGCATGCCTGTTCTGCTGATCAGCCTCGGTTTGCAATTGTTTACGAGCTGAACAGCAGGGAGGCAGAGGCACTAAATAAATAACATACCATCCAGCTATTTCCTTGTCCTGTAATGGCTTCCTATTAGTTCTTTCCTGACTCGAAGACAAAACAGTTCATTCTTTTGCATTTGGGGTTGTTTTAAACTTGTGGCTTGGAAAATGGTTGTGAATTGTGTATCCCTATTAGTTAATTTACTTGGCACCTTTCACTGTTTCTTGCCAAATATACGTGCTGTTCCCTGCTGTTGACATGATTTTTATAGCAGGGCAACTGTTTTGACAATTTTAACTAGGATTACATAAACCCAATTGGCAGGGTCTTCATGACATCCCTGCTCTAAGGGATTTTTGTTTTCCAAATAACTCCTCTGTTTTCCTCTACTTCCTACTTTCTTGACAGCCTACTTCCTCCTATGTCTTTCTACTACTGACATGGTGATCAAGGATGCTCTCCATGGTCAACCTCATGTCACAGCAATGCTACCTACTCTTTATGAATCCTCAGTGTTGTATGTAACCAGTGGCTTGCTGAGATAGAGGGGGCTTGGGTTTTAGTTCGTGTGGAGACCACACCATAAGGATTCACACTGGTGTTCAGATGTGAGCTGAGGCTTTCTTCCAGGTCCATGCGAAATGGAAGATTGTGGAATCGTAGCACACATTGTCTCCTAGTGCAGGCCTGAGCAGATGTTGACCTTTGGATGCCATCTGGCTTTGTCACCTCTGTGTTTATCAACTATGTCTGTGGGATTTGTTTGTTAGGCAGCCACTGTGGAGTATAGTACAGTGTGGGAACCTGCCTGTAGAGGACCCATGTAGCCCCTGTGAATGCCCAGGAACTTTCAGGTGGCCAGAGTTGAATGTATCTGTATATACTGCAGGCCAGCAGCTGGGTAGGACTGAGGCTTCTACAGGACCAAGGCTTCAGTACTTAGCTGTCTGTCTGTATGTGGGCTAGGTGTCTGAATCCTCATCTGGTCGATGGAGAGCTTACTTATAAGGAGGGATTTGATCAGCCAGTCACTGGATTCGTCTGTCCATGAACAAGTGTCACTTCACCATACCACTTGTTCCAGGCTGTCTTCCCTGATTTCCTTGCTGGCAGTCCAGGAAATCATGGGTCTCTTGTGGGGCATGTGTCACCTCTGCCTCCCCTATGGGTGTGTTTCAGATGCTCTACAGCATCTCAAGTCACGTGGGACACTTAAAGTCAATCAGCCATTGCTTAGGTGTCTGGTTTGGCTTGAGGTGAGTTTCCATTTAGGCACTGGTGCTGGCATTGACAATTGCTAGATGGGAAGACTTGAGCAGTTCCACTACCACATAAGGATTTCAAAAGAGAGCGTTGATGCAGCCAGACTGTCCAGACAGGGACTGGCTGTATTCAAGAGGGCAAGTACTCAGATTTTGAATCAGAGCTGGATGTTACATTGGTTATAACAAGAGACTTCAGAGGTTTGGCTATTAGTTACACAAACTGTAGCTTTAACTTGAAGTACTAGAAAGAACTCATTTCAGCTGAAAAACATGGCCTGAAACTGGGCTATTCCAGTTAACATCTACTTCACAGAAATACCACCCAGCAAGAGCTTTTCTGAGCAAGATCAAGAATCAATTTATCCATGCTCACATGAACTATAATGGCAGGTCCTTGGGAACTTTACTTTCTTTCAGTGATTACTTAGCTTTGATTGCATACCGAATGCCCTAAAAGACTCAGATGTGGCTCAACCATCTGGCTTTATAATACACATTTTAAAAGGTGTATTTAAGACCTTCTGTGGCTGGAATAACACTTCTGTGGAGCTGCTGCTCTGATCTGTGTTCCAAATCCATCACATTATTTTCTTATGAGGCCAGAGCTACCATCGATAATTAAGCCTTTTATTTTGTTTTATTAGATTATCTGGCTTTTAACTTTAATATCTCCTTGTCCAAGCAACAAAACTTGGATAAAATTATCCGAGTAAGTCCCCATGCCGACTCTCAAACAAAAGTAGCAGAGCTACTGACAACAGCAAAGTTTTCTTTCTTTTCCGAGGTCTCTGAACACCAGTTTGATTGCTGCTATCCAGACCTCGTTACAATTGTGCTTTGTCGCTTCACCACTATTTTATCGTATGGGAAAGGAAACTTCTACACCCTGGATGTCTGATTAGATGTTGTTTCCAGACGTTGCCATTGTGATTATTGTGAGATACGACAGGGTGCACCAGGAGAAACTGATGTTCGCTTGCCTTCTTTTCATAGAACCAATGAATGGTAGGGGTTGGAAGGGACATCTCGAGATGATCGAGTCCAACTCCCCTGCCAAGAGTTAAAAGGTAGATATTAATCTGTATCCATGCCTTTGCATTCTCATCTCCTTCACGTATTGAAAACTTTGTACATTGTTTAGCATGGAGCTGCTCAAATCAAGTCCATCAGGTTTTGGAGGGATCAGTGCTTTTTGGCCTTGATTTGTACGCTGCAGGAGGCAGTCTGAAGCTCAATCTTCATGTTTTCCTAAGACTCAACACCAGGAGTGTACAGGCTGTGGTTGTGGCAGAGAAATTGTCTTTTCTTTGAATGTTTTTCCACGTACACTGTAACCGAACAGTATCACCAAATGTAGTTCAACCACTACACCACCACGACAGTTTTGTAGGTCAAATTCTTTTTCATCAGTGGTTTGGCCTTTGAATTGTGGATTATTTTTGAAATACTGTTTGAAAAGAACCGTTTGTTCCTACTGAAGGAAACGGGAGAAGAGGCAGATCTGTGAATACCAATGGTTTTGGTTTGCTTTAAACAGCATGGTTCGTTGTGTTCACATGCAGTTCACACAATCACAGAATAAACTTGAATCACAGAGTTATTGAGGCTGGAAAAGACCGCTAAGATCATCCAGCCCAGTACAGAACCTAACATCACATCAGCCAGACCAGGGCACTAAGGGCCACATCCAGTCTGTCCTTAAACACCCCCAGGGATGGGGATTCTACGACTACCCAGTGTCTGATCATCCTTTCCCTGAGGAAGGGCTTTCTAACATCCAACCTAAACCTCCCATGGTGCAGCTTCAGGCTGCCCTCTCATCCTGTCACTACTTGCCTGGGAGAATAGCATGACTTCCACCTGACTACGACCTCCTTTCATGTAGTTGTGGAGAGGGAGAAAGTACCCCTGATTCTCCTCCAGGCTAAACAGTTCCATCTCCCTCAGCCTCTCCTCATCAAACTTTCCTTCCAGTCCCTTCCCCAGCCTCATAGCTCCTCTGGACCCACTCCAGCCCCTCAATCTCTTTCTTGAAGTGAAAGCCCTACAACTGCCCCCAGTAGTCGAGGTGAGGCCTCACAAGTGCCCAGTACAGGGGTTCTATAGAGAGCAAATTCACTTTACAGAGTAGGGTGCCTCATAGTAAACATTGTTTGCCATTTCAGTTTAGCTTTAAAAGAATTCTTAGATAAAACCCTATCTTTGATCAAACTTGTGAATATCCATTAAAAAAGGGGTTGCTTTTCAGAATGACATTGGCTTCAGTATCCTAACGTATGCTTATCACTGCTTTTCCTTAAAAAATCTCAACAAAGCAAGCAAGCAGACCTCTGCCAAATACCTCCCTATTATACAAAAAGCCTCCAAAAGAAAGGAAGAAAGGTCAGGAAGGTGCACTTGCCAGTAAGAAAGCTGAACAAACCGAACAAACCCACAATTATGGCAGAGATTGCAGCAACAAAGATCCCTTGTATGAAGTATGGGCTAGATTTCTTTTCCATATAAACCTGCCCAGGTCTGAAGTAGCTCTATTGACCTGAGTAGTTTCCACAGAGCTGCAGCAGTGTTTTGTCCCATGAGAGTTATGGATATTGGACAAGGTATTGGTAGATGCCAATGAAAAGGAACGGCTGAATGTGCTCCCATTAAAGTGGAACTGGTGACTTCAAGCAAATTTATGCTGTGATGAAGGTCTGCACGCATGTCCCAGCTGAAAGCCTAGCTTTCTATCCTATTCAGTAATCCTGTGTTTCACTCAATCACAGAATTATTGAGGCTAGAAAAGACCTCTGAGATCATCAAGCCCATCCCATGACAGAACATCACCACATCAGCTAGACCATGGCACTAAGGGCCATGTCCAGGTTTTTCTTAAACACCTCCAGGGATGGGGACTCCACCACAGCCCTGGGCAGTCCAGTCCAGTGTCTGGTCACCCTTTCCATGAGGAAGGGCTTCCTAACATCCAATTTAACCCTCCCCTGGTGCAGCTTCAGGCCCTGCCCTCTTGTTTAGTCACTGGTTGCCTGGGAGAAGAGCTTAACCCCCTCCTGTCTGTAACCTCCCTTCAGATAGTTGTAGACAGTGATGAGGCCCCCCCCGAGTCTCCTCCAGGCTGAGCAAGCCCATCTTCCTCAGCCTCTCTAGTCTCTTTCCCAGCCTTATTCCTGTCCTCTGGACCTGCTCCAGCACCTCAGTATCTTCTTTGAAGTGAGGGGCCCAGAACTGCACACATGTGAAGTACTGTAGTCAGGCTTTTTATTCTGACTTCTGTTACAGTCTTAGCTTCATACTTTTTGAATTCTAACACTACTTTTGATGATAAAGGCGGGGTGGGTGGGTTGGGAGGTGATGGGGATGGTGTGGAATAGCAAATGTGGTTTGGGAATGCCAGTAAATGTGGAAATTATGGGAATGGCATCCACCGACTGCAGTAAGCTTGAAAAGCAGAACAAGGAGAGATGATACCTTAGTAAAACATCACTGAGGGAAGAGACTTGCTCAGCAAGCCTGAATTCAGAAGCATCCTGAAGCTAATGACCTGCATTAATTAGCTTCTGACTGGAATTTTTGGAGACTTGTTTTCCTGTTCTTCATTCTGTCACGTGAAGAACATTCTGAAACTGTCTAGAAAGAAGCAATTGCAGTGTGATGAAACAGTCACATGGAGGAAGACTGTCACAGAGTATTACATACATGCAGTGATCTTTGTCTTCTTTCCTTTTACCCCCTTTTTCTTGCACAGATGAGGAGACGTAATAGAAAACAAAAGCTCTTGCCTGGCTGTCACAGACCAGGTAGATTTGAGATTCACGAGTGAAAATCCTCAAGAGCTTAAAACAGGGTTACTGTGCAGCAGTTTAGGCCAGAGTTCAGTCTTCACCAACACACTCCTTGTCATACTCACTGCAGAGCCATCTAAGAGCCTTGCTTCAGTGAGGAAAGAAGGAACTGAACTCATAGCTGCATTTGCAGCTAAAAATAGGGGATGTCAGTGTGCTGCCACATGACGTTTTATAGCAGGGAGCTGGAACATTTTCATTTTGCAAGGCAAGCCGGTGGCACTGGATTTACAGAACTCACAACTGCTCTGCTGGGACCACCCTCTCTCTCTGCACAGACCCCCCTCCCCACACCAGCCTTTGCCAAGGGCTCTGGATTTCTACCCCTGAGAGTCTTTGAATAGAGCTTTCTCCAAGTGCAGCCCCTGGCTCATCCTATCAGGATACGGTGGCATAAATCACCCTCAGAGGTTCTTTCCGAGAAGAGTAAACAGTAAACACAGCAAGTTCTTGCCTACTACATCAGGGGAAGAGTCCTGTTTCAGAAAGTACTGTGTCGGTAGAGCTGATTTCAGCGGGTCACACATGATTGCACAACAGAACGCAGCACAGTGACGTGAGACAAGTAAATGACAAAATGCTGGCTTGCAATCAAACATGTAAAACACCTATTTTCGGCTCTACCATCTGCTGTCAGTTTGCACAGTGTCTTTCCCAGCTGAAAACACAAGGCAGGTTGGCACAAACGGAGCATTCCTCTGGCTAGGCATAAACTGCAAGAGACAAAACTTTTCTCCTCTTGTGCCCAGCCCATTTCTCATTTATTTATTTTTTTTATTAGTATAATGGGGCAGTTTCTGCCCCAAATCTTTGTTAGGTGGGGGGGTTGCTAATCAATACTTTAGAATAAATTAATTACCCACCAAAAGCCCTGATTGGGAGGGAAGGATCCGAACTTCTTCCCTTCGTAATAAAAATCAAAGTCACTGGGATGTTTGTTGCTGTTTTGACTGAACAAGAAGATGTTTCTGAGGTAAAACCCTGGCTCCACCGCCTTCACTGGGGACATGATTTCACCTCAGAAATGATTTTAAAAGCATTACTCATTTAATAAGCATACCACGCTAATTCTCTACTGTTTCCGCACGAGCACCTCGCCATGCCAAGGTAAACCCCGTTGCACAAAGCTACATCTAAGAGATATTTATGGTCAAGATTTTAACACCAAAGTCAGGAGACTCAGAGTTATGGTTCCCCCAGTGAACCATAACCAGGGGTAGTTTTAGTGCTTTGCATGACTGTGTCTGTACTCCACAGTGTATGTCCAAATACCAGTGACTGAGTTATAGCTGCTGTGGGAGCTATAGTGTTGGATGTTGGTACATTTTTGCATTTATTTTCCCAAGCAGGGTCACGAACAAGTGTGAAAGTTATGTTTGCAGCACAAGTTCATATCTCCAGCTTGCTGTTCTTGGTTACTACTGAGGGTGACTTGGGAGAACAGTGGGTGAGCTCTCACTGTGGTGTGGATGATGGGCAGCCTGTGGGTCTCTTTTACCTTGAAAACCAAAATCCTCCAGCTGCACTCGTAAGGTATATAAGGATTAACTCTTCTGTGAGCGTTGTGACATTTAGCAGATATCCTGGAGGACAGCAGGGAGCTAATAGGATTTGACAGATACTGCTTCACATGATTCTAATTCTAATATCTAGTTAGGTCGGCCCAAGACAGAGAGTAATAAGCTGCTTTTCTGTACATTTTATACTGTGTTAGGACAATGCTGTATCTTCACTCCAAGGGAAGTAGGACTGCTTTTACCAAGTGTTCTTGGGGTCAAACTGCATGAGAAGCGGAAAAAAGTGAGTCTGTCATGAGCAATGCTAAACAGAGTGACTCCAAGCAGAGTGAGATGCTCTGTTCTCTGCCACAGCACCTCTCTAGCTAAGTGCTGGAGCTGTTCTAGAGTAGTTTGACCTGTAACCTCTGGGTAGCTGGTATGCATTTTATTGAAAGAATTCTTTCAGACATTCATATTCTGCAGTAAGGGCTAAAATAGATGCAATGGGTTGACTGGAATTGGATGTGGTAGTTTAGAAATAAATGGAAGATAATTTTGTAATGTTTCTGAAGGAGCATGAAATGAAACCCAGTCTTTAAAAAGGCAGCTGACTCAGGAGTGGGTGATGGCTTGGATGCCAAAGTGCTGCAGCAGAGGCTAGAAGCTCTCTTCCCTCAGCCACTGTCAGTGATGGGTCGGAATGGAATTGTCCAGCCACAGAGAGAACCAAGTAGCTGTAGGTTGCTTGGCATTTTTTACCATAAACACCAAGGGGAAATAAATTACTTACGCATGTATTTCCTTGGGTGGGAAGTTAACAAACAATCATGACTGTACAGCACTTGTTAATATAGCTTGGCTGTATTTCTGGAGGTTGATGAGGCTGTAGCCTCATCAACATTTGCACTGTGATCACAGTTTGCAGTCTGTACTGAATGTGGCCGCTTTTCCACAGCAAGTTATAATCTTGTCTGTTGGGGAAATGATCCAAGCAAAGCAGAGCATGATAAGTGGAAAAAGAACTGTGAGTGCCTACTAGCAGCCACTCCAAATCATCACCTTTGTTTGCTTTCAGATGTTATCAACATCCCTCTGCAAGGATGAATGAAGTGATATATCTGGCTCATAGACCAAGACATGAAGAGTGTTTTCCCCTGCTCGTAACAGATGCCAGCAGCAGCACACAGCTGAACTGGCCCTTCCAAAAGCTAATCCCTTTTGAACATGGCTGCTGATATGTTCATAGCTCACGCTTATATGTCTTGGCTTTTAGTTTTACATATTGAATTGCTTGGATAAGGTCAATATGTACAGCAACAACATTCCCACTGACTACATAAGCCCAGCTGCTCCTGCCCCATATTTCAACCAGATTCCCACTCCCTCTAAATATAGCAATGATATAATTGGGCTGCACAAGAGCAAACCTGACTGTTTGAAGGCCAGGTGGTAGAAGTATTTTGCTTTGTGCCTGTACATTTCTTCAGTGCATTTTGCAGCAGTTCTGATTGCTCTTTCTCAGGTAGGAGTTAATCCCTTCACAAAGGGACTTTGCACAGACAGGTTGAAGAGCAGTGTACTACTTCAGATGGGTTTAGCATTGCTGTTCCTGTGCAACTTGGGGTGGCATTTGTATGGTGCTGGGTGTAAAGGAGCATATATGTGGCCAAATCTGGAGCTTCCTTGTATGTAATCTCTTGGAGAAGGGACAGAACTAAACAAAACTTATCAAAAAACCTGGAAAAAGGAGAAAAATTCAAAGGAAGCTATTTTTAGCTCTGTGCAAGCAGCAATTAAATTGCTTAAAAATAATACTGAGTGGAAACTGCTGAAATATAAACATCTTCACATTATAGTCCTTTGCAAAAGGTTGCCCTGTGCTCTGCTGAACTGCTGCTTTCTGCTGAGAAACTGTCATTTTATCTTCTTACAAATAATCAAAAGGAATTAGAATTGCTTACCAAGTTAGTCCTAGGGTACCATGCAGTTCCTGAAAACTGCTTGATCATGCACAGCTTATTATTTCATGCTTGCGGGTTCAATAGGGTGTTGGTTTGAGAAGCCAAAAGTCTAGTAAGTAATGCAGATCTTGTAAAACAAGTTTGGAATTAAACATAAGTGCACTTCTGCTGCTGAAGAGATGCCATGGGAGGAGGTTATCAGGCTTTTGGGTAAAATTGAGGTGTCTACCCCACTGCTTGATTAGATCTGTTTTAAAGTAATTTCCTAAGGATTCTTTGAATTCTGGGTGTTTTCTGGTGCCAGCTGATATGAACCACTTGTCTTGGGTTTGCTTTTATTCAGAAGGAGGGACTGTTTCTGTGCATAGCTGTCATGAAGTGGCATTTAGAAAGACATGAGGCACCTAGTACAGAATCACAGAATTATTGAGGCTGGAAAAGGCCTCTGAGATCATCAAGCCCAGTCTACAACCTAACATTACCACATCAGCCAGATCAGGGATGGCTCTCCAGAGATGGTAACTCTACCACCTGCCTGGGCAATCCATTCCAATGTCTAACCACCCTTGCTGTGAGAAAGGGCTTCCTAACATCCAACCTAACCCTCCCCTAGTAGCTTCAGGCCCTGCCCTCTCATCCTATCACTAATTGCCTGGAAGAAGAGCCCAACCTCCACCTGTCTACAGCCTCCCTTCAGGTAATTATAGAGTGTGAGAATCCCCCTGAGTCTCCTCCAGGCTCAATAACCCCAGCTCCCTCAGCCTCTCTTCATCAGACTTTCCCTCCAGTCCCTTCCCCAGCCTTGTTGCTCTCCTCTGGACCAATTCCAGCCCTTCAATCTCTTTCTTGAAGTGAAGGGCCTCACCAGTGCTCAGTCCAGGGGGAGAATTACATCCCTAGTCCTTCTGGCCACCTTGTTACTCATCCAAGCCAGGGTGCCATTGGCCTTTCGTGCCACTGCTGGCTCCTGTTCAGCTGGTTGTTGACCAGTACTGCTAAATTCCTCTGTAGAAGGCTGCTCTGCAGCCACTCATCCCCAAAATGTAGGACCCTGCCCTTCACCCTGTTAAACCTCATCCCGTTGGTCTCCAGCCCAGCTTGAGAGAACCAAGAGCAAGATGCAAGTCCCTTGTTTTTCTATAGCTTTATTTTGCATGTATGGAGTGTTTTGCCTACCAGGGACTTCTCAATGAGCATTATTTATATTTCAATTAACATCATTTACACCACACGCTACTTTTCCAGATGTCACAATCCTTTCTGTAAATGAACATATTAAATCCAGTCACCAGCCCCAGTGAAACCTGGCAAATCCACTGTGTCTGGGCTCACACACTCGGTAGGCTAAGCTTTATTTGCATAAACTTGTTCCATAAGTCTAATCTTAGTTATCATCTGCCGAGTTAAAGTTTCACTGATGTAAATCCCTTGCAAATCAAGCAGAGATGGAACTTTCAGCCCCCAGGCTCAGCTTGGCAATTCACTGCCACTCTTCTATCTTCCCTCTCCAACATCCCCCCCACCCTGCAAGTGTTTTTCACTACTAGTAGTATTTTAAAACTGTTTATGTAGATACATTGCAGATACTGTACATTGCACTAAACTTTAGTGATCTGGGCTTATTCTTTTTGATCAAACTTCCTCAGGAAATAGTGCTGGCATGTAGTTACACGTGTCTGCTCGTACCACCTTGAGAAACGTGCTCTGCCAGTCCCCTGGTGCCGGATCAATGGGTCTAGTTTGCCAGGCAGCGTTCCAGATAAGGAGAAGAGCTCCATAAATGGTTGATGTAAACTGACAAATTCCATGAAGCAGCCAAAGAAAATTCAGTCAGAGGGAGCAGGGTGTGTAGCTCTCTAAAATAACCAGAAATCACTGGATAAAGTGGATGATGGGGTGAGGGGATGGTTCTTGCCCTTCATGTTCTGTTGTCTGTGAGAAATGAAAATACTCTCTCTGTGTTGAAAATAGATTTAAAACCAACCAAAATTCCACCATCACTCAAACCTTTTATATAAAAAATAAGGAAAATGATTCTATGATGCTATAAAATGTTGCTTTTGACTACAGAGGATGTTGGCATACACTGGGTTTGTTTCTGATTACTTTAAGGTCTAAATATCTTTCCTTTGCTGGTACCCAGTTGCTATTTATTTGGCTTTAGTCTTTGATCTCCCTTATGCTGCCACATCATAAAAAACATATTCCTGGTTGAGTCCTCTATTACACAGTTAGTCCCTGCTTGTTATATTCACCAGGCTGGTTGTACCTACAGCATAAGGCTCTGTGGTTTTGATAGACTCCAGATGTTTATCACTGTAAGTTACTAATGGATTTGACCACAGAATATGCAAGAATTCAGAATATTCAAAATAGAGTATTGCAAGAAGCAAACTGAAAAACCAAGGGCCAAATTGCTGGTTTGATAACTCAGTGGCCTGCTATACCATAAGCAGGTTCTTTTCCTTACTGAGTTTTCCTGGGACAGTTTTTCCTGTTCTGGAAATTAAATTTTCCTTCAGATTTATCCATCATTCTGAGTTTTTCTGGGAAAGTTTTCTGAATCTAAGCTCTGTTCATTCAATTCCATGTGATAGTGCATTTTAAGAGTGTCCTGTGCAGAGTTGGGTGCTGCAGGTCCTGCAACTCTGCTCCTTCTCACTTGCAATTCCAAGGAAAAGGGTGATTCCCCATCAGCCTGCCCTGCACTGACAGCTCCAGCTCACAGAACCACAGAATGTTAGGGGCTGGAAAGGACCTTGAAAGATCATCTGTTTAATCTCAACTGCAATAGCTTCAGGGCTACAAATATTAACTGTGTTCAGGTGAGGAACCACAGCTTCAACTCTGTTTTAAACCCACTGCTTTGCAAGAGCTCCATCAGCCTATCCAGATCCCTCTGCAGCATCATCCTCCCCTCCTGCAGATTGACAGTCCTCCCCAACTTGGCGTCATCTGCAGATTCAGAGTGACCATTCAAACACTGCTGTTTCCTGAAAACTCATCAGTGTTCTGTACTTTTGAAGTCAATAGGGCCATTGTAACACTTGCAGATGCCACACAAATGGAGTGTGCTATGTGAGGAGGGCATTTTCTCAGCAACAGCTTCACATTAAGGAATTTGTATTTGGCAGCTTTGGATTTCTCCTTCAGTTCTTCACTCAAAAGCCACACGCTAATTCACTGCCCTAATTAGTACAAATCAGAGCAACTTCTAGAATTTCCCCATCAGATTCTAACAGGCCTTCTGCAATTAAAGCTGGTTTGAATTCTGGCTTTAAATCTGTTATTATTACACAAATTATATTCTAGTGCTCACAATCTCTTCCCTTGTAGGCACTATATGAGTTTTGAGATTTAAAAAGTAAACTTCAGATTCGTTCACTGAGGAAATTTATGGAGTATCCTAAGAGCAGAATTTATCTTGGTTTTGTTTGAACACAGGTAGTTTTAAGAACAAAGCTATGCTGATTTCTTGTGCACATGCTTAGACATGCAGGTGAGAAGCAAACCTTGCAGAAACTGACTTTAAAGAGACGTTACGAGTGACCTCATCATGATTAGAATGGCATCATTAGTAAGTGATTTCACTGTGATATCAGGGGTGACCATGAGCCAGCAAGGGGCCCTTCTGGCCAAGAAGGCAAATGGCATCCTGGGGTAGATAAGAAGGGGAGTGGTTTGTAGGTCCAGAGAGGTTCTTCTTCCCCTCTGCTCTGCCCTGGTGAGACCACATCTGGAATAGTGTGTCCAGTTCTGGGCAAATCAGTTCCAGAAGGACACAGAGCTGTTGGAGAAAGTCCAGTGTGGAGCCACAAAGATGATGAAGGGAGTGGAGCATCTCCCTGCTGAGGAAAGGCTGAGGGAGCTGGGGCACTTGAGCTTGGAAAAAAGGAGACTGAGGGGGGACCTCATGAATGTTGATCAATATGGAAGGGCAGGTGTCAGGAGGAAGGAGCCAGGCTCTGCTCAGTGGCACCCAATGCTAGGACAAGGGGCAACGGGTGTCAGCTGGAACAGAGGAGGTTCCACATGAAGATGAAAAGAAACCTCTTCATGGTGAGGGCGACAGAGCCCTGGAAGTGGCTGCCCAGGGAGGTTGTGGAGTTGCTTTCTCTGGTTTAAAATCTGCCTGGACTTGTTCCTGTGCAACTGGATCTAGGGGATCCTGCTGTGACAGGGGGCTAGGACTGGATAATTTTTCAAAGTCCCTTCCAATCCCTAAAACTCTGTGATTCTGAGATTCCTCCCAGATTAGTTTTCATATCTTAGTTCTGCTGTTAGACAATTTCCACATATTCAAAAGTAGAGATGCCTTCTGAGTATAAATGCAGTGCTGTATTTACTGGCTTCATTAAAAAATGAGACCTTTGATGGCAGTGTGTGACTGCATGCTTTCCGTTTACATTCAGCTTAACACAGTTGTCTGAGAACCGTAGAAGTGATGAAATTTGAAAGTGTGTAGAGAAGACTCTCAGGATAGATTTATCACTCCGAGGTTCAGATTTATGCCATTTGTACCTGCTAAGTAATGAGCACTGGTGTTTTGCTATTTTTATCTTTGGCATCAGCAGAGGTTTCTCTCAGAGGTCAAACATGCTTGCTGGGTTGGTTACTTGCTCCGTCGCCGTGCTGATGCTGGGTTTTAACTGACACCCATGGGCTTGTCAGGCTATTTCCATGAGGAGAAGAAACTGATGCAGCAATTCAGCCTATTAACAAGTAATGAATGCAAACCCTGTTTGGAGAAGTGGAGGGAAAACAAATGGCAACAGGCATTTTCTGAGCAGTTTGTAGAACTGTATTTCCTCTGAGTTCTGACTGTCACAGTGTTTTCCTGCCACTCTCAAGCAGCCATGTTGCAGAAAAAGCAGTCTCTAGGTTCTCAAATTAGAATTTGACTCCAAGTCTGAGCCCAAGTTTGAGTCCAGTTCCTAACCCCACCCTGCAGTGCGACTTTGGCTTTGGATAGAATGATAGTAGCAGTGAAGTTGGGAGAGACCTCTAGGACTAAGTGGCAACCCAAATGCCAGACCCTGGTGCTCTTGTCTCGAACAGTAACTGCCATTATTTCCTGCTACTCATAGAGAAAGTAGTTTAAGTCCTTAGACGTGAAGGAAGTCAGGTTAGCCTGTCTGTTGAGCTTTTGTAGATCAGGTACAGCTGAAGGCAGCTATTAGCATTTAAAAAAAGAGTGGAAAACGAAGGCCTGGGAACCCACGCAGTGAAGAAAAAGACAAGGTAGAGCACTGAGGAGCAGTAACAGCAGTTCTTAGGTCTATGTGATACAAACCAAACCTAATTTTAAAAAGCAGAGAAAAGAAGGAGTACTTGCATCACTCTTTTTATATTGCTTTAAAACGTGGGGGTTTTTGTAACTTGGGAAGGTAAAATCCTCCCAGAAATGAAACAGCAACAAAAGCAGATGATTTTATACAGCAGCACTATCAATCCCTACTTAGGTTCCATCTTACCATGATGGTTTAATTTAAAGGAGAAGATCTAATTTCCTGTGCTGATTCTATGTCCAGTTCATTCCTGGCTCTCATGTAGCAATTAAAATTGCTGACAGTTAACAGGGGAGACACAGCTCTGCTGGTATAGCTTAGGCACATTCTCCACGAATCACTGAGTAACTGAGGTTGGAGGGGACGTCCAGAGATCACCTTGTCCAGACCCCCAGCTCAAAGCAGGGCCAACTTAGATTGTGTGGCTTGGGGTTTTATCCAGTCAAGTTTTGATACCTCCAGTAACCGAAATCCCACATCCCCTGTGATACTACCTGCAAGGTAAAAATATTTTCCTAGTACCTAGTCAGGTTTTGATTTTTTATTACAAGTGCTGTTCATCCCCAGCCTCCCTGCTGCACACCTCAGAGGAGTGCCTGGCTCTGCCTGCTCTGCACCACTTCTCTGTAAATGCCCCATGACTGTCTCCAGGAGTCTCCTTCTCTGGAGACGTTTAAGACCCACCTGGATATGTTCCTGTGCTACTTGGTCTGGGTGATCCTGCTGTGGCAGGGAGATCAGACTAGATGATCTTTCGAGGTGCCTTCCAATCCCTAAGGATTCTATGATTCTATGAAAAAGCCCAGCAACTTGCCTTTCCGTCTGAGCCAGGGGCTCCAGCCCTGAGGATCCTGCTGGCTGCTCACTGGAGCGAGGTACTCCATCACATCAATACTCTTGTACTCCAGAGCCCATGGCTGGACACAGGATTCCACTGCAGGCCATAGTATTGTGAGTTATTTTCATGGAAGGACTTTTGCTGGTATCTAAACATCGTTGCTCAGAGACTGTCTGGGAACACTCTGTGGTGGTTGTACAGAGGATAAGCTGTCACCACTTATAACACAAATCCCAACAAAGTTCTTAACTGCAGACCAGGCTTCTGAATTGTAAATGTCTTCTCTTTCTTAAGTGTCATCAGTGACAGAGAAAGCTAAGTAAAGGAAATATTCTGCCTGTCATTTAACAGCCCAGCTGTTCCTGTGCAGCCTGTGTTGTCTGGGGAAACCAACAAAACCTTATCATCCTTAGATCATACCTGTGCAATGAAGAGTATCACTGACTGGGATATGAAAGTAATATTTCAATGCATTAACAGGTGTTAAATCCTGTAAGCCCATCCAGAATGCCCTATCCAATGGGATCCTCTCCAACACTAAGAATCAAATTTACCCAGGACGAGCTGCTATTTATTTGCCAGTTGTTTGTCAGCCTTTTGAACCTCTAGTAGAACTGGAGATGCAAATTAATGCCGGGTGTTCGATTGCTGCTGCAAATTCTGAATACCTGTGACTGAATTTTCCTCATGGGTGTGCACTCTGCACACATCAGTGTGGGCTCTTCTCCCAGGCAACCAGTGACTAAACACGAGGGCAGGGCCTGAAGCTGCACCAGGGGAGGGTTAGGTTGGATGTTAGGAAGCCCTTCCTCAAGGAAAGGGTGATCAGACACTGGAATGGACTGCCCAGGGAGGTAGTGGAGTCCCCATCCCTGGAGGTGTTTAAGGACAGACTGGATGTGCCCTTAGTACCCTGGTCTGGCTGATGGGCTGATGTTAGGTCCTGGGCTGGATGAGCTCAGAGGTCTTTTCCAGACTCAATCATTCTGTGATTCTGTGAACCTTGCAGATACTGTAGAGGAGAAAGCCTGTCAGCATCCTATGCTTGGCGGGCTCCTCATCAGACTTGCTTTTTGAAGAAACCCTCAACTTAGGATCAGCCATTCAGATACTCTTTGTCTTAGGAAAAAATACTTTTAAAACTTAAATTTCAAATAAGAACAAGTGTTCAGAGGGCTAAGAGAGGAGGGGCAAGACCAGGCTGACTCAAGCTGGAAATGTCAAACAAACTCTGCATTAAGTTGCACTGTTGGATCACTTGGCCATTTAATCCTCAGTTGTGGAACAAGAAATCCCTACGCAATGTGCAGGAGGGTTTGAGAGGAAGCAAGACAGGCTAAAATGAGTTGTTGTGTCTTCTGATACGCTGTATGCCACAGTGGGCCAGGGGTGAAAGGGTATGATGACAAAGCTGTTGGCAATTTAAGCCTTGGCTCGGGCATAAAATAAATACATTATTCCTGATGGCGAAATTGGACGGTGCTGTCACGGATTCAGTTTGTCCTCCTGGTGTTTTTCTAGCCCCTTCTCTTTCATCTGACCCGTGGCTTTCATATCTGCATGCCAACGTGTCAAAATGTTCTTTGAACGAGTCAGGTTGTGAGTGTACTTCACTCACAGCTCCCCCCCTTCCCCAGATCCTACTAAACTCTTTCCAGTTTGCAAGGTGCATCAGGCCTTCTGCAGACAGCACTGAATGGGACAGTTGGGCTTTGTGACATGAAATCATTCATGGCCCAGTTTTTGTACTTCTTTACCCTGGAAAGGGGTCATCAGACCAGCTGGGAGCGTGGCTAGAAAGCCATTTAGATACAGGGTCTTTAAAATTCAACGTGCAGCTCATAGAGGTAAGATTAAAAGCCACACCAGAAATATCACAGCGATGACTGCCAGAGAGCAGGACTGTTGGGAACGCTACCTTTTTGTTTGTGTCACCTGTATTTTAGCCTGTCATGAGGGTGTTTTTTCATGCTTTTTGCTTTCTTTCCTCTTTCCTCTACAGTTTTTACATCTTAAAGAATAACACCTTTTGTCATGCCCTAGTTATTAGTTCAGGGAGTCAGCCTGGCTCTTCTTGCACTGTCAAAGATGGGGAAGATGGGGGTTTGCTCTGGGTGCAGGGGAGGCAGCCTCTGTTTGCATGTAGCTCTGCCTGCTAGTAACGTGCCTGCTCCTTTCAAGATGTTTCCTTCTCAGTTTGCACCAGCAGCTGGGGGTAAAGAGAGCAGGTTGATCTTTTCCTTTGGATGCTGACCCCCTATTTGCTTACTTAAGGCTTATCTGAAACTTTATGGGCTGGAAGATAGGCTGGAAAATCACAAACACAGATGTTGTTGGGAGTGCTTTACTGCTTTCTGGGCTCAGTGTGGCTGGATGCACCACAGGCACGGCTTCACGCAGCATTTTGGTAGCTCTAGCTCCTTACGGCTGTCTAGAGCTTGGCTTCATGTGAAACATTAAATAAATGAAATATTGGTGGAATTCAGTGAGTGCTCTGGAGCAGCTGATGCTGCCTGCAGCTTTGTTCTTGGCTCACTTCTTGTTTTCCAGGGAAAGGCTGGCTGCCCCCTGCTCTCAGGCAACTGTGGAGCCTTCACTGCTCCTCCTGGGATCGGTGCTTTGAGCCAGCAATGTTGAACTGCAGGTGTAAGATACTCTCACCTATTCCCCACCCCATTTATATTTAAAGACCTTATTGCTCTTTACAACTGAAAGGAGGTTGTAGAGAGGTGGGGGTCAGTCTCTTCTCCCAAGTCACCAGTGATAGAAGAGGAGGAAACAGCCTGAAATTGTGCCAGGGGAGGTTGAGAGTGGACATCAGGAAAAAGTCTCTTCACTGACAGAGCAGTCAGAGGTTGGAACAAGCTTCCCAGGGAGGGCATGGAGTTGCCATCCATGGAGGTGTTCAAAAAACAATAGATGTGGTCCTGGGGAACACTGTTTAGTGGGCAGAGTGGAGCTGGGTTGATGGTTAGACTGGATGATCTTGTAGGTCTCTTCCAACATTAATGATTCTCTGATTCTGTATTTAAATTCTGTATAAAATACCTGGTGCCAAGAGGTTACTGTGGCTGCGTCTGGGTTTCTTATGGATGTTAATGGGAGGAAAAAACCCTTTCTGCCATTTTACTAAAACTATGTGGGATAGGATTAGCCTGCACCTTGTAAAAGTTTATTTCAAGAAACGAAGGCCCTGATCCAATCACAATGAGGTCAGTGGGATGCTTTCCACTGATTCAGCAGGCCTTGGATGTGGCCCTAAGACATTATTTTCAGTAACAAGGACTGTGAGAAGTGTATCTAATATTAGAAATTTATTGTTTATATTCTTTCTATAATTAAAATGGCCAGCTGCTCTAAAAAGGCTTCCTTGGAGCTGAACCCACATGCTAAATTTCAGCCTGAAGCAAAACTAAAGATGTTGGCTCTTGGCAACACAGGCTTTTTGCACAGCGATCCAAGCAGGTCTCTCAGCTATCCTATTCCACAAGGCATTGCTGTGAGACATTTGTCCAAGTCCTCCGTGGCCTTGTCCACAAATGTGACTGAGGAAGAATGTGGTCGAAGAGTAGGTTTGGATATGCCATTTACCTATGACGACATCGTACCGTACGTGACTGCTGTGTGAGGCTGATCTGATCCATGCCCAATGCGTGTTGTTCTTGGACAGACACCACCGAGTCTGCCCTGAAAGCAGTTTCTACTTCTTTGCGGTCTTCATGGCCTGAAACCTTGAAAGACCAAGGTACTTGCTGTCGACACCAGGTGTACAGGCATCCCAGGCCTCCGGGCAGATGGAGACTTTCTGGAGAAGCAACTCTTTGCCAATATCTTCAGTAAATAAGTGAACCATGAACTGGGGCCAGGTCCGTGTGAGCAACAGACTGAGGTAATTTTTCCTTCTCCAGCTGCTAAATATTAGGGTCAAATTACCATCCATGTTCACCGTCCATGTCACCCATGCTTGGGGTGGAGGGGTGACTCTAAGCAGGATATGTACTTGTGAGAGTACTGAGGGTCACCCATTCCTCTGCGGTGAACCAGACCACTCCCAAGGCAGCTTTCAAAGAGGCTCACATGGCTGGGTATCTAAACATGGCCAAATGCCAGGCAGTGGTGGCAGAGGAGTAATGGCTGGGCTACCTCAGTAATATTTGGGCAGGGCACAGCCCCATCCTTGGTGCAGGCTGCTGGGTGCTGCCCTCAGGACTGAGTGGGGTTCCCCTAGCCAGCTGTGACCACCCAACATTGCCTTTGGGTTGGACATCGCGAGAAACAAGAAGAGCCTGTTATAGCTGCAGCAGCCAGCTGTGGGAGTGATGAGTTAAAGGGTGCTCTGGAGTTGGTGGTCTCCTCTACTGTTAAGCATTCACCCCTTCCAAGCTGCTACTTTATTCAGTCCCCAGCTTCTCTTTTCCCTCCTGTAAAGTCATGTCTGTTGCAAACCGTTTTGTTGAGGTGCCTGTGCCTGCCCGGCAATGCGATGCTCATTCTCAAGTGCTACCAGATAGTTACATAGCTGCCTGGGTTTCTGCAGGGGAGGCCATGGGAGGTGCCATTTAAGCAAATTTCATGTGAATGCCTGGAAGTTGAATCAATCCTCTTGCTGCCAAAGAGAGAAGAAACACTTCAGGCACTGATCCTCCTGAAAAAGTTAAATCTCAGCTCATCTCAGAGCAACCTGCCTAATGTCGGGCAGGGATCGTATCTGCTTTATTTCCTTCACTCATTGACAACAACAGCGTGTACAGTCACTGCTTCTGTTACAGCTCTCACTAATGTCCTGGTTGAAACCCAGTTCTGATCTCATTTCAACTTCACACCTGAATGACTGCATCTACTGCAGTTTATTGGAAGGTGTGGGATCTAATGAACACACATGGACACCAGTAACAGAGAGGGAACAAGTCCTATTGCAGTTAGTAATGGCTCATAGGTTTGAATGAACTTCAACATTAGCCATTCAGCATCACTTTACTTTCTTTACTTTCTAAGTAATGCTTTGGATATTCTGGAGGGACGGCTTCGGTTTGAATAGATTCCACATCATGCATAGATGATTCAGCAACACAGACAGCAAGAAATGGAAATACCTTTCCACTTAAGCTTTGTCTTCCTTACCAGGCATCTGTGTACCCTATTGTTTGCCACCATTGAAATGGTTTTGCATGTTGCATGCAGGCTAGGAGACAAGTCCCTTCCCTTCTGACAGAAGAGGAAGGGATCACCCCACCTATCCCCTTTCAGCAGAGCTGAGACTTCGGGAATAAAGCAGTCACAGAACTGCAGCCACAGTGAAGCAAGTGGAATACCTGCTGAGGCTTGGTTTGTGGGGAAACAGAAACAATAAAAGTTGAAAGGAAGCTATAGGGTTTGATGAGGTTTCTCTATGTTTGGCAAAGACTTTTTCCTTTCTTGGGGTTTCTTGGAAATGTCTTCAAAACATTCCAGGCTTGGTTTTGCTCTTTGAGTGCTCTTCAGTGTTTAACCAGTGAAGAGCAAAATTCTTCCCTCAGATACGCATGCATACATTCCCACACTCATCAGAAGAATTGTCTGCACATATCCCAAGCGCAGGAGGTTTCTTTTCTGGCACACACTTTGTTTCCTAAGAAGTAAATTCTGAGCACAAGCTTCATCCCATTCACACAAAGGAGAACACAATGTTGCCTGCTTCCAACTTGGGTTGGGGACCAGTTGCTCCCACCCTGCATGGAGCACCAGTGCATTTCCTCAGAAGCATCACTGGCTGCCTAAGAACTGAACACAGAACACAGGGTGCATGAGGACAGATAAGATGGGGACTCATATCCTGATTTCACAGAGTCACAGACTGTTAGGTATTGGAAGGGACCTTGAAAGGTCATCCAGTCCAATCTCTCTGCCAGATCATCTAGTTCCAGTCACACAGCAATAGTCCAGGTGAGTTTTAAATGTCTCTAGAGAAGGAGACACTACAACCTCCTTGCACAGCCCCTTCCAGAGCTCTGTCACCCTCACCGGGACGAAGTTTCTTCTCATCTTGTTGTGGAACCTCTTCTGTTCTAGCTGACACCCCTTGCTCCTTGTCCTGTCATTGACTGAGCAGAGCCTGCTCCTTCCTCCTGCCACCCACCCTTTCCATAGTGATCAACATTAACGAGGTCCCCCACTGCCTCCTCTTCTCCAAGCTCAAGAGACCCAGCTCCCTCAGCCCTTCCTCATCAGGGAGATGCTCCACTCCCTTTGTCACCTTTGTGGCTCTGCTTTTTATGAGTTAAAGAGGTAGGAAGAGCAGCATGTAAAACTGGGGTGAGATACCAATTCATGGAGCAGAAACTGGTACATCATGTTTGATTTGAAATGCAGGGCCTGAAACACTAAGGTAGGTCTTTAACCTCCTTGATAAAACACAAGCAGACTTAAAAATAGGTTTTAAAAACCGAGCTGCTGTTTTGATTTGTAAAACAAGTTAAACCAACCTTGACAATAAGGCATGTGCTTTAGATTTCCCTGCTTCGAGGCACTGTTTACTCTGGCAGATACCTCCTCAAACGAAGCTTTTTTTCCCCCCTCAAAGCCGTTACGTGGTGGACTGATGTTGGCTGACCGTGAAGCAAGAATTTGAAAACAGCACATTTATTTTCCAGCTAATGCTAAACACACATGCCATGCAGCATTTTTTGGTCTAGCTGGAAAATCTTCAACTCTGGCCTATTTGTCCCTTTTACCCTGACTGTAATGTTTTTTATGAATATAAAAATAACACGATGAACCTGGGGGATGGGAGCGTGTGTGTTTTACCTCGGGAGCGCAGCCTGCAATTTGCAGGCTGCAGACTGGAAGGGGCAGACAGGAAGAGCTGATGGATCAGCCCAGTTCTGTGCTGCTGACAGCAGGGTGTCCCACATGCCTCAGCACCCAGTGTCGCTGGCCAACTGGGCGAAATGGTAGCAGCCCTGTAAATTCGCTTATCTTTCTTGTAACACAGGTGTACAAAACCCATTAACCCCTTCAGAGCTTGACTGTGTGAGATAGTGGAAGGGGCCAGATGAGTTGCCACCCCTTTCTTCTATTAGGAGAAAATATTTAGCCTGTGGCAAAATACTCGTCTGACCCTCATCTTTGCTACAGCATGAAAAATCCCCTGTTAAAACCACAACGACCTGGTGATAGAGATGGTGTGTAAGGACAGCTCTGGAGGAGGACTGCTTTTTTGTATGAACGTGTTGCTGTACGCGATTAGACTGCAAACTACAGAGACTTTGTAGATCTTACACCCCCGTCTTAGAGATTAGACCCTAAGAGAGATTTTGCAGAGGCCACAGGCAGTAGCCTCTTATTACAACAGCTTTCATGTAGGTAGAAATACACTGGTGTGGCCGTAGAGCCACAGTTAACCTCAGAGACATTGATTTCTCTCTCACTGGAAACCAGTTTACAAGGCCCCCTAAGTTTTCCAGGAGTCAGCTGAGGGTGTCAGGGTGGGTTACCAAAAGAAGGAGCAACGTGATCTCATTCACTGAAGTTGCTGTTCTTGCTCTTCTTGCGAACAGAGCAGTGGTTTGGGTAAAACACTGAGGGTCTGTTCCATACAACCCTTGAATGGATTTGACTGGATTGGACTTCAGCTAAATGGATTAAGTTGTTAAACCAATTTAAGACTGTCCATGCTCAGATATGAAAGGAGTTGCTTAAATTGGTGTCAATCCTCACATCAGTAAAGAAGGAAAAAAGATTCAAGAAAAAAAAAAGACTTCTAAGAGACCGTTCCTTTGATGAAATTTCGAACTCTTTGCCAACGCTAACTGAAAGGAATTTTAAAAAAAAACCCACCCCTCTGGAGAGCTCTTAGCAATTAGTTCCTGTTTGCAAAGAATCTGGGCCTGTGTTGCACTAGGGCGCTCAGCCCAGCCATTTTTTATTAATTTATTTTTTTCAAACGCTGGACTGCACCTCGTTAGAGATGCCCAGCTGTATTTTTCTCTCGCTTTCACAGCCATACACATCACTTTTCATCCTGTCCTTTTCATCACCTACTGCTTCTATAGCAAGTGAAGCAAGTGAAAATGGAGCACAAAGAAATCTCTTACAGATTTATCGGGTTTCTCCTGCTGTTTAACAGCTGGAAACACAGCGGTTAAAGCAGCATCGTGAGACAGAATGCTGTGACCATCACTCTTGCAGATATTCTGCCGCCGTCAGTGGTGCATGGGTGACAGCTGAAGCAGCTCTGAGATATGATCCCTAGGGTATAGGACTGTGGAGCAGACCTTGCCTTCCTTTGAGCAGGCCTATAAGATACTTATAATTCCTAGCCTAGAAATTCTGTGTCTGCCTTATTGCAAGCAGCAAAGGGATTCACACACTACCAGCTACAGCTTTTATGTGATCAAAGGACTAGAAGACCTGCCATATGAGGAAAGGCTGAGCCAGCTGGGTTTGTTCAACCTTGAGAAGAGAAGGCTTAGGGGGACCTTATTCCCTTGTACCAGTGCATTGAGGGTGGCTTCCAGGAAGATGAAGACTGCTCTTCACAAAGAATCCCATAGAAAAGCCAAGGGGTGATGGATGCAAGTTGCTCCTGGGGGGGATTCCCATTGCACTCCAGAGGTAAACTTTTTACTGTGAGAGAAATTAGATACTGGAATGGACTTCCCATGGAAGTGGTGGATTCCTCAAATTTGGACAGTTTGCAGTTTGGACAGTTTCAGTCTGCTGGGTCAACCACTCCGTAGGACTTAAGTGCTGCAAAAGTGCTCTGAGGAAATGAAAGGTGTGGGGACCAGAGTGGCCAAACACTTTGCCAGTCTGTGTAGGGAAAAAAGTCATGGTAAAAGGCACCTCTAGTTTTCTGCCTTTACGTTTTGCAAGGATAAGATGAGGCTGTAGGCAATAGGTATTGATTATATCAATATCTAATTGATAGATTATGATTAAAATAAAAATAGATAGGTTATTATTAAAATAATAATATATAAATTATATGCTATTTCAATACATTAATTAAACCACTCCCTTCCCTTCCCTTCCCTTCCCTTACCTTTCCTCCCTTTCCTNTTTCCTTTCCTTTCCTTTCCTTTCCTTTCCTTTCCTTTCCTTTCCTTTCCTTTCCTTTCCTTTCCTTTTCCTGTCTTCCATCCTTCCTTCCTTCCTTCCGTTTTTCTTATTTCTTTTCCAATTACAATATGTCCACTGTAGGGCCAGAATTTCAAGGGCTTCACTGCTAGGCTTGCTCTCAAAAGCAATTACACCAGTACAGGCTGGTGTCCTTGAACACAGAGGTGCAGCCTCTGAAAACAAGATGTACCTAACAGTCCCCTTCTGGTCTGCAGCTTAGCAACTGGGGATGTAAATGGATCCTCTTCAAAAGTGGATTTAGTGTTTGAAGCTGTCCACTGTAGATGCAGTTGTGTTTGCACTGAAGTGTATTTACACAGTTTATTAGGATTGGAAGGAGCCTTCAAAGGCCATCAGGTCCAACCCTCCTAGTCTAGCTTATTGTGGTGATGTCAGGACGTAGGCTGGGCTGGGTAATCTCAGAGGTCTTTTCCAGCTTCAGTTCTGCGATTCTGTGATTCTGTTCTCAAGACAAAAGCTCCTGCTTGTTTTCCTCAGAACCCCATTTTTGAGGGACTCCAACCTCACCTAAAGAAGTTCCTAACACACTCTAGTTTGGAAGCTGCTGCCTTCATTAAGCAAAAGAGTATCATGGCCATCATGGTGCCAGAATGCTGCCCTTTAAGTCAGTTGCCTTCTTTCTGTTCAAAAGACCTAAACTGGAATGGAAATACTTTAGGTTTTTCGGTCTAGTAAGAACCTCCCCCAAATTCATTCCATTTGGAGCAAAATATTGACCTTTCTCACTCTTCTCCCCTTCTCAGCAGTGCTTTATTTAAAACAAAAATTCAGTATTCACTCAGCTCTGTTGAATACTAGGACACCTCTTCCACCAATCGTCACGGCTTTCTGCCAGCCCTTTGGCTGGTTATCTAAGGTAAATGTCACTCTATTACCAGTATTTCATGTTTAGTGCTGGTGTTACAGATTTTATTCCAAAGGGTTTTCCTTTCCAAAGTAAATGACCTATTTTTAGATAGAGTAAAAATGTGTAGTTATACTAAAGATCAGTGCATCACCACAGAGCTCAAACTGGCTCTGAGGTGGAGTCTGGCAGCCCCCTGAGGCTCAAGCCCAGCATGGCAGCTTAGGAGGAAGGGAAGATCATACCCAAAGGCCGCTGGAGGGGCTGGAAAGTACCCTATGGGGCTTAACAACTCCTGTCGGGGTCAAACCTTCCATTTCATGTTTCATCCTACCTTGCACTGACTTCTAACTGCTGGAGAATCATGGATCCCACAGATGACCTAACTCAGATTTTGATTCCACTGTAGGTGCTGGCCCTTCTGTAAGAAACTTGTATCAATAGCTGATTATAGGATCATTGAATAGTCTGGGTTGGAGTGGCTCATCCCTGGAGCCACTCAGGGTCAGGCTGGATGGGGCTCTGGGCAATCTGGTCTAGCAAGTGATGTCCCTGTTTGTTACAGGAGGACTGGACTAGATGACCTCTGGAGGTCCCTTCCAAGCCAATGCTTCAGTGATTCTGTAAGTGGTTGAGGATTTTCCAGGTCTACCCAAGGGTGTCTGGATGGAAAGTGCTGCTTTTTTGCTGCTCTATGGGAGGGGGGAAACCTGCCCTCTAATAAAAATGTTTGTTCAAGCAGTGCTTTTACTGGTAGATTACATCTCAGTGGAGCCATAAGGACTGGTTCTGGCTGCATGAAGGCCTTTCTTGTAGCAATATATCTATTCTGAGCGTACACCAGTCTCATTAGCATTAATAAATTGGCACTGAGGGGATTTTATAACATCTTGATGGCTGGCTGTCTCCGTTCCCCACAGCCGGTTCAGCTTCAGACAGGACTCGTGTGTAGTTTTTAAAGGGGCAGTCAGGGAAAAAATGAAGATGAGTCAGAGGAGGAGCAGGGCTCAATGTAGGCTTGACGAGGAAAGGCAGGGTGTCTTTGTGCTCCCTTTTCCACTTGTTAGATAAACATGGGACTCTTTCTGAGTCCCCAGGTATCTTTACCCTGCCTCTCTCTAGCTATGAGAGTGAGGGATGGGAAGGGGAAGGTTATGCTGGTGCTGCCTGTTGCCCAGCTTGTATCCCCCCCTATTTTTTCCATTACCCTAGAGATATCCACTTCCGATAGAACAGCTCTGACTGTCAAATGATGTAGCTCTCAGCTCCTGACCTCCACAGTATGCAGCAACCTGCACTCCCTGTGTTCACTCCAGTCCCTCTCCCAAGGGCTCACGTACTGTCCCCTAGAGTTGTTTTGTTTCACCACCACTAGCAGAGATCTATGTGTTTCAGCTCTACACAGCATGACTGTGATCCTTGCACGTTATTCCTCAAGTTTATGGTCTCGAGTTGTGCCAAGGGAGGGCCTGAAGCTGCACCAGGGAAGGGTTAGGCTGGATGTTAGGAAGCCCTTTCTCATGGAAAGGGTGGTTGGACATTGGAATAGACTTCCCAAGAAGGTGGTGGAGTCCCCATCCCTGGAGATGTTTAAGAAAAGACTGCATGTGGTATTTAGTGCCGTGGTCTGGCCCATGCGGTGATGTTATTTCATAGACTGTGCTGGATGAGCTCAGAGGTCTTTTCTAGCCTCAATAATTCTTTGATTTTGTGATTCTGTGAAAATTCTCCATTAGGTGGCCCACCCCACAGATAACCACTCACTCTGGCACTGGTCAGTACCACGGGAGAAACAGCAGGCTTTCCTGATCTCATCCAAGTGGGGCTGAACAGCTTTGTAGAAATCTGAAAAACACTAAAAAGGTAAAATACTTTCTGCCAATTCTTTCCCTCTGTCCAAAGTAGAAACCAGCTAGGAAAATATGTTTAACATCAGACATACTTTTTCCTTGCATATGAAGAAATCCAGAAGATGAGTGTTTCATTATAAAAATATTTCATACTCCAAAGATACTGTCTGTAGGTCCTGGGTTGGGTAGCAGGGTAAACAGTTGCATAACAGGGGAAGGATTTAGGATGTGTTAAAGGGGAGTTCATTTTAGTGCCACTGTAACTACAATAACATACCTATTTCTGTTCTTAGCAGTGCCAATCTTGTAGGAACACTCTCCCTTCCTGTTACTCTTTCTCTTTGCCTGGGTAGGAAATAGAGATGGAAAGCAATTGAGATGGAAGTCAGGCTCAATGGAAACGTGTGGGACCAGAAAAGTTTCAGATTTTATTGACCTTTGAGGGTAGCAGCTTGCAGAGGTATCGCTTCATCTGTAGCTCGGTGAGGAACGGGCCGTGTGGATGGGTGCGACTGAAGAACGGCGTTTGGCCCTGATTTTGTCTGTTGTAATGCAGGGATAATTTGCAGCTCGCATTGTGTTTGTCTGATTCTTGTGGAGAGAACGTGGCACTTTTCGAACGAAACGCAGCTCCTCTCACTCCTGTGTTTGGAAATTACCTTTTCAGTTACTCAAACAGGAAGGGATAAACACTGGGAACATTATTAATAAAACATTAAACCCCCCCGAACCCCAGCTCCTAATTCAGCAGAGGTCAGACAATAAAGTTTACAATCCCGCGCTCCACGCTGCTCGTGCTCAGAGCCAAAGCACCAGTGACCGGCCAGATTAGTTAATCTTCCTCAGCTTCGTCTTGGGCCCTATAACTACTGCGGCAGGTCATTAAGCAGCTGGTGAAGCCCCAGCACATCATACATTTATTCCCAAACCTGAGCAGCCGTTGTTGACTTCAGGAGCCTTAAGGAGGTATTTGTGATGTTAGCTGACAGAATGATAATTTATGCTCGCTGTAATTCAAAGGGATTCCGAGGCAGCTGTAAACTAATGAAACCCGAAGAGCTCTCCCCGCGAAGGATCTTTATTCAATCAGTTGAGCAAAAAAAATTGGGAATCATGGAAAACGGGGCATTCTTTCTTTAAAAATAAATACAAATAGGGCCTTTTTGTGGGAAGTGGAAAGAAATGCCGGAAAGTGTTTGATTAACGTCGAGTATTTATTCTCCCTGTGTTCCTGGAATGGTTTTATCTTCACTGTTCGTCACTGCCAGAAGTAGAAAGTGAAGAACGCTCTGTCTAGTGACTTGGGTAGGCTAGCAGAGGTATTGCTTTCAGACAGGATTTGCTTTTGCTTTGCTTTTTCTCTTTTTTCTTCTCTTTTCTCTTTCTCCCAACCCCATCCCCTCACCCCCCACCCCCCCAGTCTCAAATGAAAGGCTCTCTTTAATCAGATAATTGACCGCCTGGTAATTTTAGCCTTTTGTGACACACCAGTTGGCAGGTACAGTGGTACATAACCATGAACCTTTTCCTCCAGCCTTCCCTCCCTCTGGGACACTCACAGAGGTGTCTCTGTCTTATCAGTCCCCGGGGACCGTTCCCCAAACATTTTGCAATGAAAATGCAAAGGAGGGGCCTTTCCCCTTCTGTCAAATGAGGGCCAGCTGTCAGAGGTAATGACTGCAGATGGCACTGGGAGGTGCTCCCCCAGCCCACCACACACCTGAAGGAAGGGGGTGCCCATTGAGCAGCTGTTCCCATATGCTCTGCCCTCTATCCCAAGACTCAGGCTCCTTGCCAGGCTGGCAGGGCTTGGTGGACACCCACATGTCCAGACCATGACATGATGGCCAAGACAGCAAAGCCTGGAGGCAGGTATTGCCTGCTCCTTGCTCTTCCTACTCCTCTGCTCCCTGCTTTCCGAGGTGGCCAGGACTGAAGCATAACTTGTGCCGTGACTGACAGCCCTTTGAGCTCCTCAGTAAACCTCGAGCCTTATTTTGAAAGGCCCCTGAAAGAAAAAGGATTGTGTGCTCTCTGAATGCAGGGCTGCTGAACTGCTGCCAAGCCCAGGCTGCTCCATTCAAAGGGCTGAGTGAATAAATGAGAATAACATCCTTGGGGACCTTGGGGATCGGTTTACTCTGAAAATCCTCAGCCTTACAAAGGGTCAGACTCACAAGGTAAATGAAAATGGCTGGGAGGGGACTTTGATGGCCGAAGCACTGTAACTGTAGAGGACTTGAAAGAAAACTGTATTTTTTAAAAAGTGAGACAGGGGAGGGAGCAAACAGGGGGAGAAGGTGGTAGAGAGGAGAATTTCAGCCTGTACCGGGAAGGAAAGCGGGGCGGGGGGGAATGGGAAAAGGAGAAGAGGAAGAAACATCACTGTCATAAAAGCCACAGCAATCTTTACAATACAGCTCTTCTGGGTACATATGGGCAGGGGCTGTGGCAAAGCAGAGCCTTTCCCTTTCCTGCTGCCCTGGTGCAACCGAGGTGTTTCTTTGGGGTAACTGGTAGCTCACAGTGCTGAGCAAATGGCATCAGTACCCTGAGAAGCTGAGATGCACAGATAGATTGCGTGTTTCAATTAAAAGGTGGCCACACAAGTTCAAGATGAGCATTTTGGAGCTAGCCTTGCACTGGTGGGGAAGGCAAATGATGTGACTGTGTGCACTTGCCTTGGGTCTGTTTAAGATTTGCTGTGTAAATGTCAGTAAGTCGTATAAGGCCAGATCAAATTAACATCTTGAGACCGGTGGGAATTAGACACCTAAACACTTCAGTCTCGAAATCTCTGGCTCTCGTTGATCTCATCTCTTTACCTTTAGTTCTCTGAGCAGCTCCATTAATACTGACAGTAGTAAAGTTAAACACATTCCTAAACATTTGCAGGATCGGGATGTAAGCGACTCAGAGCAGCCGCAGTTTCTTATTAAGTGTTTGTATAATGCCTGGCATCTGGGCCCCATTTCAGTTGGAGTTACTGTAATTCAAGCCCCAGTAATTACAAAAATAGGTTAAATACTGAATTATAGCAGTTTTCTGTCGGATTCTCTTCTGCTGGGTAAGAATTTTTTCGAGTCCTTTAATTCAAGATGCCCAGCTGACAAGTGCAGAGGTTTGGACAGAGATTTCTCAACCAAGTACCTTAATTCAGGGAAAAGCTGCCAAACTCATCTTCACTCTCACACAATAAAGGTGATAACCTGTAGGTGACGGGGTGAGAGATGGCGTTGCTCCCTGCTCTGCTGTATCTAGATAGTTTTATTTCACAAATAATTGCTCTTCTCTGCAGAACAGGATGGAGAAAAGGATATCCTACTGAAAACTAAGAGCAACTCAAGCTTGCTGCACTTAGACATTCCATACTCCATGAGGAAGAGTCTTGCCTTTAGCTTCCACTAGGCTTCATGTCTCTCTCTTTTTTTATGATACACTGCTAGGGCTGGGAACGTTAGCATCCCGTACAGATGCACAAGATAGCCCAGGACAGTGAGCATGCAGGATCCTAGTTTGTGTTTCCTATATGCCAGCTCCAATATTGTTCCCCTGAACAAGGCTCTTCTGCCTTGGAATCCAGGTGGAGAAGGGTTTACTAGCCCCATAGGCTCTTGTCCATCTTTGTGAGTGTTTTTTAGCCTGAAAACAAGAGGATTTCACTCATCAGCAGTGTATGCCAGTAAGTACCTCAACCCTTCATTTGAAAGTCCATTTGGTTTTGTTCAGTGTAGGTTGCTGATAGAGCTGATGGGGCTGCAGAGGGAGCAGTGTGTCATTCACACAGACAGATGCTGATAGGAGATTTTTGCAAACCAGAAACCTTTGAGGCTTTTCTAAAGCTTTTTGTGCATTTGTTTCCCCAACAGGTTCAGAAAACAGCATTTATGCCTAAATCCAGGATGGAGGCATCGCTGGTTCGTGATCCACTTCCAGTATCGGCCACTAGATGCTTCAGGGGACTCATTCAACCTTCCCCGCACCTCAGTTTCACCTTCATGTGCAAAACCAGAAGCAGCAGCTTGATTCTACGTGCTGGGCAAAAGAGGTACTAAACTAAACTTGTTCGGGTGTATAAAGTACCAGGGGGAGAAATGGCTTTGTGCTGGAGCTCATCAGTGAAGAAGGTGTTTGATGGTTTAGGTAGGTAGTTCACACAACTCAGGACTTCTAATAAAGCTGGATCCCTAATCCAGAGTTCAGACTTCCTCATGGATTCTCTGAAACCTAGTAAGGAGCAAGATCATGCTCGCTGCACGCCCAGGTTGGAGGCATTAATGGGATTTCCTTTTAATCTGCCACCTGTTTTCCCACACCAGGGAAGCTGTGCCGTCTTTGAGCTCTCCAGCACCTTTCTCACAGGCTGAATCGGGCCAGAGGGTTCCGAATTTTCTGCAGTATCTCATGTTGGTGTAAGACTCAGATCCTTAGAAAACAGGTGGAGAAAGCAGTTTGATCAGAGCAGTTTGCTCACTAGCTGTGAGCATCACATAGGTGAACACACACACACTTCTCATGCCTAGTGGTAGCAAGAAGGAGAACCAATTACCTCTGCATAACTGTGTTTGTTTTTCACAAATGGGTTTTTAAAGAGGATTCTCACTGGGGAAATGGCCCAAGCTGGGGTTTATCTCTGTTGTGTGCATAGAGAATGATATGATAGACACTTCTTTCCAGGAGAGAAAAGAGCCTGGCGCATGGAGTTCATTAAAGTGGAGCTAATGGTTTCAGTCACATTTCTGATAGTGTGGAATAGCTGTGAGAGCTGGGAATAAGCCTGACTGATACCTGCTGCAACACGTGTGCTTTGCTTTCCCTCCCTGTGCTGCTCAAACTGTCTGGTGCTGAGATGCTTTATTTTTACAAAGGTGAAACATGAATGAAGTAAAATATGAATGAGAAGGGTGAGTAAATGTGATTAGTCTACACAAAGCCTTGCTGTAGGTGGGGACAAAGAGGCCTGCATCTGCTGTAGGGCGAGTGGTTCAAGGTTCTGAGCAGTGCAGTCATGCGTGAGGACAGTGTTGGAGTAGTACAGCTCGTAGAATCACTTAGGGTGGATGAGACATGGGTGGTAGTGGGAGGATGAGGGAAAATGGTTACCAACTTGAAGAGGGGAGATTTAGGTTAGACATGAGAAAACAATTCTTTGCTGTGAGGTGCTGTGACACTGGAACAGGTTGCCCAAGGAAGTTCTGGCAGCCCCATCCCTGGAAGTGTTCAAGGTCAAGTTGGATGGGGATCTGAGTAACCTGCTCTAGTGAAGGTGTCCCTGCCTGTGCAGGGGGGTTGGAACTAGATGATCTTTAAGGTCCCTTTCAACCCTGGCCATTCTGTGGTTCTGCCATCCAGCCCACCACTAACCCATGTCCCTGAGCTCCAGATCTCCATGACTTTGAAACACATCCAGGGATGGTGATTCAGCCTCCCACCTGGGACAGCCTGTTCCAACACCCCATGACCCTTTCCATGAAGAAGTCTTTCTTCCTATCTGATGTTTTACTGTGATACTGTTTGCTATAAAGCACCAGCTTGTTCTTAGCCTCAAGCAGACAAAAAACCCAGCAGCACAGCTGAACCTATACATTCAGTTGGGGCCAACATTCAGTACATTAATTGCTGTACATTAAGTACAACAACATCAAGTTCTTATTTTCCCAGTTCCTACCATCACCTTTTAGAGTGATACAACAGACAAACAATTCTCCGTATTTCTATTGTCATTGGAGCTGTGAGGATTGTGTTAATAACGGGGCAGGGAGCAGCTACTCCCCAGCACCCTTCAGGCTGTCTGGCTTTTGCTTGACCACCTCTGCCAGCTCAGCTTTCCTGAGTGATGAAACTGTGGACTCAGCTCCAAATCATTTGTTTGCAAGGCAGATAAAGCATTTTTCCACCCGTCGCTGTGGATTTCAGCCTTCAGAGGGCAGCCCAGGGCTGCGGACAGTCCCGGTGCCCCTCGCTTGTCCCTGCCAGTGTGCCACCAATCCTGAAACCTCCTCACCAGTGAGCTCAGCGCTCTCTTTCCATTTTCCATTCCAATGGAATTGAAAATTCCAGTTTCCCAGGAGGTGTTATTGATCCATGGCATGACAATCCATGTGATGTGCTTGTGGCAGACTATACCTGAGTGCTGCTCTCCATGGGGAACTTCTGGTGTGGCAAAACTATGCAGTAACGGCTGGGGAGCTTGTGGGATGGCCAGACTCTTGTGGGACATCTGTGAGAGAAGAAAAGGAGGCACCTTTGCTTCATGCAATGGAAACAAACCCATTGAGGGAGCTGGGGTTGTTCAAGGGATCTGGGTTGTTTGAGGGAGCTATGGGTGTTTAGCCTGGGGAAGAGGAGACTCAGGGGGGACCTTATCCCTATTTCTACAAATACCTGCAGGGAGGCTGTAGTTGTGGGGGTTGGGCTCTTCTCCCAGGCTAGTGACAGGACGAGATGGCAGGGCCTGAAGCTGCAGCAGGGGAGGGTTAAGTTGGATGTTAGGAAGCCCTTCCTCATGGAAAAGGTGATCAGACACTGGAATGGACTGCCCAGGGCAGTGGAGGAGTTCCCATCCCCCAGTTTCTACTACCAGAAGTTTCCCATCCCCCAGTTTTCTACTGTGAAATCACACCTATGTGATCAAATCACTTTTAATAAGAAAAAGTGAGTTGATGTAGAAGGGAAACATTTCCTTGATGGGCTCTGGGAAAAAATAAAGCCCCATGATTTTTCTTGATGATCCATTTCATTTCCTAGTTATTGTGTCTACAAGATAACCTCCCCTAAAAATCCTTGAGAAAAAGTTCCTTTAACCTAATCGAGGGATTTCAGTTGAAGTGGTGCATTTCCCTCCACTCCATCCCCCTCAGTGCAGCTCAGAGTGATTGTGGTGCTCACTTCTGCTGGAAAAACTCAGCGTTTGGGTTCCTGAGCTGGCTGGCAGCGGCACACAGCACAGAGAAAAGGCTGGAATGAAGAGATGCTTTTCTATCACTACTTTCCTTCTGTATTATGAAAGCACTGCAGTGCCAGAAGGGAAAGGGAAGGTTTTACAATTGGGAGAGTAGAGTTTAGGGAAGTAAACCAAATGGCCTTGAAAGTATCTCCTGTGCACATGGGTGCCAGCAGCTGGGAATGGAACAGCACCAGGGAAATGGGATGCATTTCAAAATACAAAAGAGATCTGCAGTAGGTTGCCAGGGAAGCATGATAAAACACCCTGAGTGCACACCTAGCTAAAGCACAGAAGAATGTAGACAAACCCATAAAGTCTAGGCAATTCCCAGAGGACCAGAGGAGCCTTCCTGGAAAAGGCTTGCACTGCTCTGCCGGCTGAAATCTGGCTCCAGGGCTGACCTCCTCCAGATGGTCCAGGAGAAGACAAAAAAAACCCCTCAACCCTGTGAAAAACAAAAACCTCAAGGAAGACATTAAGGGAATAGTTTGCCAGTAAAGGACTTTGGATAGTTACTGCCTTGCACTCAAAGCAGGAAAGCATGGTTCCTTTAGAAACCACCGTTAATACGCGTGACGCACGAGGACGCATGGACCCTGTGCATTAACTGCTCGTGCAGGCATGTGAAGAGCATCATGGCACGGGCAGGAACAAATGTCGTACCTGTAGAGGCTGCTACAGCTCTGTGCATTCACCAGGAAAAAGCTGAACTGACTAAGCCTGCACCGCATTCATATTTTATACTCATTCCCGTTCCCCCCTGGTTCCATTTTGCTCCATTTGATATCCTGTGCGGCTTCTTAACCTGGAGACGTGCCCTCACAGGGGCGGGTACCTGTGTCAGGCTTCTCCACAAGTAGGACAGTTATCGTCGGACTAAGATTACAGCGTTAAGTGCGCTCACAGATCCTCCTCCGCACAGCGCTCTGGCTCTTGTCCTTGGTGTATGGTGCTGAGCTGGCTGTGCTTGCCCACCCTGGGAGCCTGTGGCAGCCAGGCTGCCAGGCTGCTGCAGGAGCCTGCAGCACACATGCAGAGGAGGCAAAATAGAAGTGCAGGAGAAAACTCTTCTGCTTCATATCTGTCTGCAACATGTTTTGTCTGCTTTGCTGGCAGGGAGGCCAAATGATACCTTTCCTTTCGGGATAGCCAAATTAATCATAGTTTCTGTCTTAGGAGGAAGACAGAAAGTAAGTAAGTAAGTATGTGTCTCTGGGAATGCGATTCTTAGTCTCTCTGCTACAGACAGGAGACAGATGCTTTCTGGTAGTTCAGATATATGAGTCTAGATCTGGAGCCCTAAACGTAATAAGGTTGAGGACCTGTTGGAGTAGGTCCAGATGAGGCCACAAAAATGCTCAGAGGGCTGGAGCACCTCTCTTATGAGGACAGGCTGATAGACTTCGGGCTGTTCAGCTTGAAGAGGAGGAGGCTTTGGGGTTACCTTACAGTTACCTTCCAGTTTCTGAAAGCTACGTATCAGAAGGCTGGGGAAGAGTGTTCAATGGGAACAGTAGGACAAGGGGTCATGGTTTCAATCTTGAAAGGGGTAGTTTTAGATTCTTTAATATCAGGAAAATGTTCTTTAATCTGAGGGTGGAGGATCACTGGAGGATCACCACCTAGAGAGCAGGTGGAGGCCCCATCCTTTGAGACATTCAACGTCAGGCTTGGTGGGGCTCTGGGCAATCTGATCTAGTGAGTGATGTCTCTGCTTGATGTAGGAGGGGTTGGACTAGATGGCCTTTGGATGTCCCTAACATGATTCTATGAAAAAGCTTTCTCTTTTTTTTCTACTCTCCATCCTTCCTTCCATCCTTTCTTCTTCCCCCTCTCTCGCTTCTTTTCTCTTGATGATTCCTGAACTAAAGGATTTGGCCTTTTTTGTAGAAGACTGGAGAAAGTTTATGTATGGGTAGAAACTTCCACAGTTCATTCTGAACCTCTTCATTCTACAGTTTGGAGTGAGAATTGCTTCCAAGTTAGCTTCTCAAAGTGTTCTTTAAAATGCCAGTGCTCTCCTGAGGGAATGCCTCATGTTTTGAGAACTACAGCTAGGGCTACCTAAAAAAGATGTGGCTTGTAGAGACTCCTGGGCACCCACCACCTGGGAAGCTACTGTCAGTTGGACACACTAAATCATTTGACTAATGTTGAGCTCATTCCTGTTTGAGTCTGGAGAGAAGCAGGAACACCTCTGGCTACCTTTGCCATCAAGGTCAAAACTGTAGCATCAGGCTTAAGAACAGGGAAGGACTGCAGGAGAAAGCCCCTAAGAGAGAGCACAAGCAGAAGCAGGGTCTGTTGGCCAGACAAAATCAGAATTCTTAGTTTTCTTTTCTGAGCTTAAGGGCAAAGGAGTTTTAAGAAAAGATGAGAAAAAGAGCTGACTTGTGGATGCTCACAGCAAACTCTTCCCAGTGTGAGGACTCACACCAAAGCGGTTGTTTGCAAATATAAGAGTCCAATACAGGTGGATCAGAGGGAAGTGGTGCTGACACCGAAACGAGAGGAGGCTGAGAAATGAAGTCTACGAGCCTGTGATTAGAGATGAGGCAAACAGAGGGAGCTGTAACATGATCAAGACATGATCTTTGGAGTGGTATTCCCAATCACTGTTAGCAAGGAAAACTCTATCAGGAAGAGAGGAATGGTTGTGGCTTCTGTAGTCTATTGTGCTTTGTCCAGAGCAGGTCAGAGCAAGCATTTTAATCTACGTGATACCCACTTCAGTACACGGATATTTTCTATGTGTTAGAGAAAGTATTTGTTCTAAATCCTTCCCTTTTCATTTCAGTTTTATTGTGCTCATAAATGCCCATTAAAATCAGGATCTTACAGATCTGGTGGATACCCAGCTTTTACTGCCACCTTCTACAGCTGTAAGGAGGGTGAGACAACAACAGACTCCTCATTCAGTTAAATTCCAGTTCCTAGCTCATTCCTGTTGTTGCTAATGCTGGAGCATTAGCTGGTAGGGAACGTTGTCCCTGTAGAACAGAATAGCAGGTCAGTCCCCAACCTATACTGGTACCTGGGCTTGTTCTTGCCTAGATGGAAGACTGTACACTGCCCGTGTTATATTTCATTACGTTTGTCCCCATACAGCTCTTCAGACTGTCCAAGTCCCGCTGAACGGCAGTCCAGCCCTCTGGGGTGTCAGCCACTCCTCCCAGCTTTCTGTCATCAGCAAACCTGCACTCTGATCCCTCATCCAAGTCACTAATGAACATCCTGACTAGTACTGGTCCCAGTACTGATTGCTGGGGGACTCGACTAGATACAGGCCTCCAACTAGACTGCCCCACTGCCCACTACAGTATTAAATACATTAAATAAAAGTATTAAAGATGGAATTATAGTTAAATTAGTCTACACTAAGTGTATCAAAATACATGGTCTTGTGGTATTAAAATGTGAAACCATTAACAGAAGTTAATTGTTGAACATTATAGTTACCTTCTGCTAACTGTGCATACAACTTCACGGCTCTCTGTTTTTGCAGCCATGTGAATTATGCATTCTTGGGGCTTTGTTTGGTTTGGATTTTTAATTTTGCTCTCTATTACATCACAAACTCTTCCCTAATTTGCTCTCCAGCAGCACTGCACATGGATCATTCCATTTCAGGAGTGCTTTTACCTGTTGCTGACTAGAAATTCACAGCGACACTCCTGCTTTCTGCGCATGGTTAGAAGTCTCCACAGAAATACATCAGTATGTTAGACATATGAATATGCCCACCAGTAAATTAATACACCATTCAACATAAGAAATGTGTTCATGTCCCTGTTGAAAGACAAGTAGGTACAAGCACATGTCCAGGGATCGACACTGTGCCTGATCTCTGGAATGATTTTATTAGCATTATAAAGCGAGTTATAAATAGCAGCGAGTAACAGTACTGATGAGCTGTCTTCAGGGTAAAAGAAATGATCTATAAGACAAAGGAAGTTTATAAAGAAACACAGGAGAGGAAGCATTTGATATATAAGACGGGAAAGGGAAGGCTGATCATGAGTAATCTGTGTGTTAGACATTTAATGACATAGATGTAGGTGGACTGGGTAAAAAATTCACATTTAAATCTTTCAGTTGTAATAAAGGGTTTATCGTACAGGAGAAGATGCTGATTTAGGAGAAGATCCTGACTGAGTGCCCAGACACCACTCCTGATTGAGTGTTCCCAGGGGAGTTAGTTCTTAGGTACCTTAGAGAGCAAATGGTAGAGTTCCCTTCCGTACTTCTCTGAACAGGACCTGTGTGTTGGAGGCTTCACTTGAGTCCTCAGGTTAAGCTTTGCTAGGTCTTATTTTTCAAGTCTGGAAAAGCCATCTGAGCCCTGCTGCGTGTGACTCATAGCAAAAATGACAGTAAAACAAGTATGCAAGCTAAAGGAACGAGAAGAATGCATTCATTCTGCAGTGCTTTGTGCATTTTGGAGAAAGAGTTGCTCAGTTATATTTTAGATGAGACAGAGAAGGGTGTTTAACCTTCCATGTGCCTTAAGACAGAGCTGGTAAACACACCCACTGTGGAGAGTCCCTGTTGCCTGGAGCTCGCTGGCCCTTATTACACTCATTTGTTCTGCGTGGCGAGGGCTCAGTTCCACAGTTTGCTGTTGGCAGCTGAGAGCTATTATTGGGCCGCAACATCTGTTTCAACAACAGTGGGACCCTGGTCAGCAAAACTAATTAAAAAAGAAGTTCAGAGTCAAATACCATGACCTATCTGCTGTGTCTGTGTGTAAACACGGCAACTACTGGAATAATGAAAGCTTGAAAATGCTTAGGATAATTTACAAAACTATGACAAGTGATGAAAAGTCTCGGAACTGTTCTTCATATCAGACACTTAGGAACAGCACAAAGCTTAGGATGCCTGCAGACACCCCGGCATGGAGGGAATTGGTAATAAAGTGAGCAAGGCCACTCAGCTGCAGAGCCCTTCTCACGTGGGTGAATATTTACAGAACTGGATGGCACATTTCCTAAGGGCGCTGCCAGGGTTTTGTTAATTGGTAATAGTAGCTATGGGGGTGCTCGGGTGTCCGTTTCATGGCCCCAAACATTCATGGGATTCCTTCATTTTGCTCTTCTGTGAAAATTTCAGTTGTCAAGACAAAAATAACTGCTGCTGGTGGTTCATGCCTGTTAAATACTCCCCTCTGACCTAGAGAGGAGGAGAAGACTCATGTTTATATAGGGCTGATGAAATTAGACGACTTGCTGGAGGAAAAGGCAGTAGACAAAATATTCAGGGCAGGAGCAGGTACTGTGTGGTTGTCAATGTGATCTCTGAGTTAACTCCAGAGTGTCCTAATGTTGGGGTTTTTCTCAAATTTGTTGATTAATTCCAAACTTTTTATAACTGAACTGTGGCTGAAAAGAGACCAAAAGCTCCCTGATGCATACATACAGGTAAAAAAACCCTCATCTGCTTGCTTTTCTAAAAATGGGTAGATGTTTGCTACAAGTAGTGCTTCAAAGAAGCCCCTTCGGAGCCCCTGCATGAGCTCTGTAGGAAGTGGGTCCAGCCGAGTGAAGAGACAGGAGCGCAGCATGTAGCACCTTATGGAACGGCTGCTTTCCAACACAGCAGATGGGCAGGAGATGGCAGAGCTTCCTTCCCCATGCCATCTTCAAAATATGGACCACATGCAAGTAACTGTGATCTGGGACAACAGAAAACAAACCAGAAGAAACTGTAGGTCTCCAGGGCACAGTTTCCCATCCATACAGCTCCTAATCCTACACACTCTATTTCCTCTCCAAGAGTATGGTGCAGCTGCAGTCAAAACCACCATGACTATTAAATGAAGATACGATGAGGAATAGTGCCTCAGAGCAAGTCTGTCTTCTCATAGCTCCTTCGTTTATTTCAAATATCTTTTAAACTTTTCCAGCCAACAGGAAAATTGTTGATGGGTTCTTGTATCTGGTTTTAAAATACAATGATTTGTTTTATTTAGCTCTCTCCTGACCAAACCTACGCTTGTCTATGGTTTCCCTCATTGCAGGGTAACGCAATCTTTTCTGTTCAGGGACACCAGAGAGACTGCAGTGGCTGTTGGTGTTAGTGGTGTGCTGAAGGTGGTACACCTGTGTAGCCAGTTGTGTTCTGCAATCCATTATTTCTTCAGAAATGATGGGAAATCAGTGTTTCCCTAGAGATTTTTATTGCCAGTCTGTTCATCTGCCAGAACCTCTTCAATATCCTTCTTAGATGGCTGAGAATTATCTTTACAGGGTGTTGAGATGAATGGTTTGTCAGATATTCTGTCTGATGATTTTTACATCCTTGTCTAATCTCTCCATTGAATAACAGGTTAGCAAAAAGCACAGTGCATGAAATAGATCATCTTGGAGTGTGAATCTCACTGCAAGTCTTTACTGGATTGTTAGACTATGCCCTTAAGAGCAGTGGGAAGGCTGCCATTCATGTTAATGTCTTATCACCAACCACAGAATCATTCAGGTTGGAAAGAACTTCTAAGATCATCAGATCCAACCTTCAGCCTGACAGCTGCCTGACCACTGTGTCCCCAGAATGATGACCAGTTGTGTTGGTGTCATATTCAGATTATTTCTCAAGAGTTCCTCACAAGGTGACACTAGTTTTGGTGAGAAAGAACAATATTCCTGGTGATGCTTTTCCCAGCAAAATCAAGGCAGAGGGGCTGCCCGGGCTCATGCAGCCTTCCCCAAGGACCTGTCTGCTGGCACAGGGCAAGCCTGAGGGGGCAGCCTCCGCAGACCAAAAGAACAGGACAGTCACATCCAAAGCAGCCTTGCCCCTTCCCCTTTGTTCCCCTGATTGCTGCAGGGGCAGCAGGAAGCCCATCTCCCCAGATTTTTCCATTTTCAATCTGCCTTCATCCTCCTACTGTCTTTCCTTTGGCAGAAGGAGTCCATTCCTGGACCTCTGACCAAAAGAGACTGACATCCAATTTCTCCTACGCTGATGAAAAAGTTGGAGCCAGCAGGCACTATGCTGATCCACTTAGTTTTACTGGATGAAAACTGTAATTATCATAGCACTGAGCAGGACTTTCAGCTGCTACAGTTCTGCCAGCTTCAGAGGAAATTATCTATTCCTGCCAGTCAAGAATCTGGCCTTCAAAAGAAATCAAGGAACACTGAAATCACCAAGGTCCCTCTTGAACAATACTGTATTAATATCTTTACAATATCTTGCAAGAATAACAAATCAAATTCTAACACGGATGGAGCTGATTCTTTTTGCCTTGTAATCAGTTGTACAAAGAAATATCATTGTCCTTCCAGTGTTTGATTCCCATTGCTTGGTTTGTGTTATTCAGAGCTCTGAGTAGCTGCTGAGTTCAAATTCTTTCATGCACTGGTTGCAAAGTTAATCAGCTAGGTGAAAAGGGACTGCAACGCTGCTGTTTGCTCTGATTTCTAGAAATGTAATTAGCAACCACAGCTTTACTTCCTGAGCTGAATAATTCTCAGGATGCCTGCTTATATTTATGTGAGAGCTAGCAGGCATCTGGCTGCAAGACTTCATGGGTTTGCTTCTAAAACTGAGAAACAAAGCAGAGAGAATGAGACTAACGTAGCCCTACGGGACCTCTCCTAGACTAGAGCTTTCACCATGGGAGACTGAGCAGCTCAGGGGAATTGGTAATGGGAAATTGGAGCCACGCACATCAAGGCTGCCAATCTGCATCTGATCCAGGCTAGTACTGGCTGGAAGCCTTTAGAAGCCAACAGTTCTTTCTTGTCTTTGTGGAGCTGTTAGCGGCCTTGATCCAGTTCGTGGTGGAAATGCATCCACAGCACAAGGCTACCTTCACAGCTGGCATGGAGCTGCAGCTTTGCTCACTGGTACAGCAGAAGACTGACGGGAGGGTGAGGTGGAGACACAGATACTTCCTGCCTGTAAAAGGGTCCCTTGTGGTTAGGGAGGAGCCACATAGGCAAATGCATGGGGAAGACACCATTGCTGGTTCGTGTGCACTCAGAGGTTTGGCGCAGCAATACCCTGGGGTACAGTGGTTCAGGGGAAAGGGTGGCAAAGCATTGGTAAGAAAGCACTGGACAGGGAAGAGCAAAAAGTTCACAGCCAACATCATCCTAGCAAGAAAGCTGTCTGCATACAGTGTATTTCAACTGCAGCCATCTTCGGAAAGAACTTCTATATCTTCTGTGAGGACTGACTGCAAGAGGACTGTGTTTCTGAGGTAACTGCCTAATTCCTGTCAAGATCAGTGGGAAGGCAGGGGATGTGCACTTTGTGTACCTTTGAAAATAGCATCCACCTGAAAGATGGATCTATCATGCCAACGTGCTCTCAGGGTGAAGAATTGCTTAGCTCTCAGAATATATGAATGAAAATGAGTTTAAATAAATGAGAAATAAAACCAAACCCATGAAGGAAAATCCCAAATCATCACTATTGCATTGAACAGTGGCTCCAAGGTCACCAGAGCTTTGACTTTATTCTTGGGCTGGAAGTGCCAAAGAAGCAGAACAGCAGGGAGACTGCATACAGCAGCAGCAGGAGAAGTAACTGGCTGCAGCAGAGCCAGATTTCCCAGAACAAACGGACACATTCAATTACGTTGTCACTTGCTACCTGGGGACGAGCTTCAGCTGAACCTTGGGGCTAACCATCCAAACACAGGCAGGTAATCAGGTAACGGGAGCCATTCGATACTCGCTTGAAAAAAAAAAGGCATGGGTTGGGTGTGCACTACCTAAACTAATTACTCCAAAATGATTGCCTGGATTTGGGCCAAGCATTATCTCACTTGTCCTCAGCTCTACTGCAATGGCATGAGTGGAACAGAAAATGCAGTAACCTGAGAGGGAGATAAGAACAAGAGAGAAGGAGAATTGAGAACGCTCTTTAGCTGTGAAGGAGATGTTCTGTCTCTGCGCTGCTCTATTGTCCAGCCTCGACAACAGTGAAGCAGCCTTTGTATCTTGTCCCTTCCTTTTAAATCGCATTGGCAGCCAGAAGCTTTATCCACACGTACGTAGTCGAAACGCTGTGACTTAACTTGGATTTTGCCTTCCTCCTTGATCATCGTAGAGCTAGACCCTACTGCAGAAGAAAATGGCCAGATTTAGGAGAATTTTTAGAAAGGAAACCACAAATCCCTGACCATAAAAACCTGTCATCTTCATTTTCTAACCAAATCATCAGTTATATAATGAATCTGATTTTGATTCACACTGAGTAAAACAGAAAAGTTCCAATCCCGAGGATTATTTGGCTTAATGAAAGGAATTTGCTTTCCTTTCCCCGCAGAGCCGGAGAAAATCATTATTGTATTTGCCACTGGAGAAATGTAGTCCTTTAGTTTCTGATAGAGTAAAATACCATGCAGGACCTGCCTAGCAGTTTAGTAAAACAAATAAAGTAAAAATAAAAATCAGAGAACAACATCAACAACAAAAAACCTCTGCCACAACAAATAAAACCTAAACGAACGCCAAGCCCAAGACAAGAGGACTGCAACGTCTTTTCGCTTTCGTATTCTGTCATCTGGAACGGATAATATTTTTCGTGTAGGATTTGGCAATTCATGCATTGTGTTTAAAAAGTGTCTGGAAAGTGTGGGCTTGGGAGCGACCCCAGATGTATTTTGAGGAAGGAAGGCACCAGCGCCCTACCTTTGCTAAAGGCAGTGCTTCAGGTTCAACTGACGGGGAACTTCCTGTGTGAAACCTGTGACAGGCATTAAGTAGGAGGTGATATTAAATAGATATTAAAAAGCTATACTTCCCCTTCTGATTGCTGTTCTGTCTTTCTAGACACTTCCTACATGTGAATGTAATAAATGAGTATTTTAGTCATAATCAAAACATTAGAAAAGAATAGACTGTGAAAGTAATAAGCTTAGCCTTTACAAGCACAAGTAAGACTGCCATTAAGTGAACCTGATAATCCACACCAAATTCACTTAGTCAATGCTTAGCAAGCCAGTAAAAGCACATTTTCAGCTCTTGCTCCGTGAGATTGAACTCAACGTAGACTTACTTAAACTTGCAGAGGAGTACAGATGTGGGAACAGTACTCCACTGTTGCACCAGAACCTGTGAGCTACATTTATTCAAAGCACAGCTAAACCATGACCAGACGTGGGTGCCTGGCCTTCTGCATTGTGCTGAGCTTGAGCTCGGCTCATCAGAGCTTGCCTTCATTCCCTGCCCGGGATAAACAGGAGGGTTTGCTTTAACCAGGAGAGCACAGCTGAAGGTTAGAGGACAGAGCAGTCTGAATTCCAGTTCAGCAGTGTCGGGGAGCTGTAGCTGATGTTAATGCTAACACAGAAGATGGTGCTGTAACTTGATGTGACTTGCTTCTCTTTCTCTTTCCATTTCCCTTTCCTTTATTTTTCTCTTATTTAATAGTTTTCTAGAATTATTTCTTGTTCTCCACTCCTCTTTCTTTCTCTGTTCTTCTCCTCTGTCATCTTTGGTGGTCATCTGCATTTATAGACAAAGGGCCCCAATGTGCTGTACATTCCTATTTTTTTCAAGGGAACCTGCAGCCAAAATTACCTGTGACCTTTCCCAGGAGCACGGGTAGAAACCTCTTCTTGAGCGAGATAAAGAAATTAGAACTTCATTCTTCCGTGCTTTACTCCTAGGAATGTGTTTTGGCAAGATGCTAAGAATAAACCAGTTATTGAAAGGGAGATCGGGGAAGTTGACAAGCATGGCTAAGCCCAGCAGGGAAATTTGATGAGGAAATAAGATGCTTTGTAGATCAGTGTGTAGTGATTAGTCTTTTGAATGCTGGGATTATTATATAAGCAAAAAAAAAAAGGAGGGGGGGCACTTATTGTAGCTGACAACTACCGCTTATACAGGTATTCTCCCAACTAATGAGAAACATAATGGTGTATTTGTTTATAACTCCTGAGTGAGACTCCCGCATTTTCCTGGGACCAATTAAATGTGACAGAAAAGTCAGGATGACTGCTCTTTTCCTTCTCTCGCAAATTAGAATCATGACATAAAGAAGAGGTAAAAAAATCCAGCGAATGTCCCGCTGCGTCACTGCCAGGCTGCTTTCAGCCTTGGAGTCTGCGTTCACCCTCAAACAGAAAGTGCATTATGTATTTGAAACGCAGACAGCACGTTTTGCACACTGTAAACTCACGCTGAGAATAACCAAGGATCCGGGAATCACTGCTCATCAGGATGGCAGAGGTTGCTTGTGATCATGATATACAACAGCAGAAAGGTTAGGAAAAGCAAGTAGTAGATAAACCAAGCAGATGGACTCTGAAACTATGGCAAAGACATTCAGTATTCTAAAATGCCCTCTAAAAACAGTAGAAAAGCTGAGACTAACTACGAGTTCCATTCATTTATCCCCTTTTTCACAAGCAGTGACTTCTTTTTTTGAGAACTGTGGTCTCCATACGTTTTAAAAATTGAACAATAACCCCTAAATATGATTTCCTCTTCCGCACCTTCCTTTTTCATCACCACATACACACGCAAACAACACTGACTCATTGCACAGAGAACTTTCCTACTAGCAGGCACGCCGACTGTGTGTGTAAAACAAGTGAAGCCATGCTTTTGACTTCAGATCTGTGGAATATTTTACAGAAGTGCTTCGCACATGACACACACAACACATTATTCACAGAGAAAACGCTGCGGGAAACAGAGAGTCATTTAGAAACCTCTCTGAACAGCCTGTAGGTTTGATTCGAAATAACCTATTTGCAGTGTTATTTGATTATCCCGGACATTAGTACGCATTTTTGTTTAGTTTTCTGCACCATAGCTAATAAGTTGGCTGAGACCACCTGGAGCTAGCTGGAGATCAGAGTATTTCCTTGCAGCCCTTTCCCTTACAGACAGACTAATTTGTGTCCAAGCAAGATTTATCACGAGCCTGTGCTCCTCTCTCTCATGGGGACATTATCTTAGGAAGTGTTATTCTAAGTAGCAATTCCCCAGTTAAAGTGAAAACACTTATGGAAGGGAAAGCTGAAGTGTATTTATGAATGTTTACACATAACATATGCACATACTTCTACAGGCTATGGGATATAACACCACCTGGAGCGAGGCCAGAGCTCACTGTTTATATGCACTGCATGTATGGCCTCATTTTGTTCAACTTTTCCTGAATTGCTGGGATAATCTAAGTGTAAATGAGTCCCTGCCTGAGTTACAGCCTTATTGAATTAGTTACAGGAGCAAGCACTTAGTTATGATAATATTCTATAGGAGGAAGTTCCAACCAGAAAAGAAAGGGGGTATTTTTCCAAAAATCAACTGCATTCACAGGTTAAGTTCACTGCAGTTCTAGTAAAACTCATTTTGAAGAGTGTCTTCAGTGCTGCCTACCTGGTGACCCTGCTGCTACTCCTTAAGCTGCAGCTCGGTCTGAGTAGCAGCACTTTACCTCACAAATGAGGTAAGGGTGATGGTGACAGAGCACTGGAAGGGGCTGCCCATGGATGTTGTGGAGTCTCCTTCTCTGGAGACATTTAAAACCCGCCTGGTGATGTTCCTGTGTGACTGGGTTTAGGGGATCCTGCTCTGGCAGGGGGATTGGACTGGATGATCTTTTGAGGTCCCTTCCAATCCCTGACACTCTGTGATTCTGTGCTGTGATTCTGTAAGGGTTGTGGACATTGTCTACCTGGACTTTAGTAAAGTCTTTGACGCTGCCTCCCATAGCATTCTCTTTCAGAAACTTAGGGCCAAAGTGTTGAGTAAGCACCCGCTGCACTGGATAAAAACCTGGCTGGATGGCTGGAACCAAAGAGTGGTGGCAAACAGGGTTAAACTTGGCTGATATCTGGTCACAGGTGGTGTTGCTCAGGCTACTGGAGCCTGTTCCCTTTAATGTCTTTATTAATGATCTGCATGAGGGCATTGGGTGCACCCTCCATAGGTTTGCAGATGACACTAAACTGGGTGAGTGTGTTGATCTGCCGTAGGGAGGCTCTACAGAGGGATCTACAGGCTGGATCAGTGGGCCAAGTTTAGTTGTGTAACGTTCAGCGAGGTCAAGTGCTGGATCCTTGGGCTGTAACAACCCCATGGTTGGCTACAGACCTGGGGGTGAGTGTTTGGAAAGCTGCCCATCACAAAAGGATTTGGGGTGTTGATTTTGCCTGAATATGAGCCAAGTGTGTCCAGGTGGCCAAGAAAGTCAGTGGCATCCTGGCTTCTATTAGACAGAATGTGGCCAGTAGGAGTAGGAAGGTGATAATCCACCTGACTCAGCATTAGTGAGGCCACTGCTTGACAACTGTGTTCTGTTCTGGGCCCCTCACTTCCAAGAAGGACACAGAGGTGCTGGAGCAGGTGCAAAGAAGTGCACTGGAGCTCATGAAGGGTCTGAAGCACAAATGCTGTGAGGAGAGGATGCGGGAACTGGGGTTGTTTAGCCTAGAAGACAGAAGGCTGAAGGGAGACTTTATTACTCCCCCCTGGAAGGGGGTTGAAGCAAGGAGGGGGACAGTCTCTTCTCCCTCATGGCAACTGATAGGATCAGAAGGAATGGATGCAAGGGGGAGGTTTGGGCTGGATGTGAGAAAAAGTTTCTTCAGTGAAGAGGTTATCAAGCCTTAGAACAGGCTGCCCAGGGCGAGTGCTGGAATCATCATCCCTGGAGATAGATGTGGTGCTGAGGGACAGGCTTTAGGGGTGATCTGGTAGTGCAGGGTCAAACATTTGTCTCGATGATCTTAAAGGTCTCTTCCAACCAAAGGTAACCAGTGTTCCTCTTTTAGAATCATAGAGATTACCCACTCCTGTGGAATCTTCATGGACAGCCTGTTCTGTTCCTTCTGCAGTTTCCTTTAATCTCCAGTCCACTGTAAGTTTATCAGAAACAGTCTTGCATACATTTTCACACCCACTGTGTTTTCCTCTACCTTGTTAGAGGATTGTTGGAAGTTTATAGAGAACTCACCACAACCTATTTATATTCTGGGTGATGTTAGGCAAAGAAAAATCAAGTTCCAGTGGTATCCTATGCATTACTGTAGTCCTGACCACCTCACTTGTTGTCCCTACCCACACATACATTTTTGATCCCTTTTGATTCTACCTGAAGGAATTAGTATCTCTAAGGACTTGAAATGATGTCCACAATTTATAGTCAGCCTTTAGCTTTGTGATTCCTCATGCAGAGTGTAAAGTCTGTCTTGAAACTGGATTCTGTCACCATTTGAAAGCTGTTGTTTTTCTGGTCTTGCAGTCAGCGCTGGGAAACACAGAGGTGGTCTAGATCCAACCCTTTTCATAAACATCTTTAATATGAATCTTTTATGACTCTTCTCCACTTGTCTGCGTTAGACTGAGTAGTGAATGCAAAGACAGTCTTTTCAGATAGTGACTCGGAGGAATGCAACATGCAATCCACACAAAGGAAATTTAATACCCAGCAGCTAATTAAAAAAGCATTACCTTCCACCAGGGCTGACCTCCAGCCATGCAGAGCATAAAGATGGGTGTCTGTCAATTACATTTACCTAACAACCCCCCCCAATATAATGATGAATGGGCAGATCTATTAAAGAGGGAGATATTGCTCAGGACTTTAAGGTGCTCTCAATACAACATTTAAAAAAGCAGAAGACCTCATCAGTAATTTGAATCCTCAGCCTCCGTGCTGGGTATAGAGCAGTGCTAAACCTGCCAAGCACTGCAGATACGAAGCATGCAGTATGTAGAAGGACCATTATAGACTTCCATGGAGCTTTTGATACAGTCAGCACCAGGGTGTTCAAACCACACCAGTTCCTACAGACATCCTGAAGTCTGCATGCTCATATTTCAGGGTCTTCCATCATTCCAACAACAGAATAAGCACTGCATTTAAAATCTTTCTCTGTTCCAGAGAAGTTTTATTGTAGTTTTAGGAATGTCACAACTGTTGATGTTGGCTCACTCTCCTTTCCTACTTTATCATTAAGAGAAATTCACCTGCCATGTCTCTTGCAGAAACAGCATTCATCCACACTGTTCTTCCAATGCATTGAATTCCTCCATCCCCCTGCCCATATATTTTTTCATCTAGATTTGTATCCTGCAGCCTCTTGCCTCTGTGTTCTGTGACAGAGCCTTTTGATACCATGAGAGATGGCTTTTAAAAAAGAAGTACCTTTTGTTTTCTTTGAACCAGTTAAGAGCACAGAAGTCATCTCTATCGGTTCAATAGTACTTGTCTGAAAAACCAGGTAAGACTCCGGGTTAAAAAGCGATTTAACACAGACAGGGAAAGATATTTAATGAAAATATGAAGATAAATCACTTGAATTCTGTTCTCATGAAACCTCTTTCCCTGATATCCTACATGGATCCTTCAGGAACTTACTGAATGTGAGAGCAGGACAGACAGGCAGTTTTTGATAGCTCATTAGCTTGTTTCTGTATTTCTTTTCCTGAATTCCCTTTCACATGGCTCAGGTCAGACTGGAAGAAGAAAACCCGACAGATCAAAACAATTGCTTCTGTGCTAGTGGGACACAAGCAGCAGTAAAATCAAGTCTATTTCTTTTCAGCTATTTTTCAGGCAAAATATACACTCACAAATACCTTCATGGACTTGTCTTTGGCCAATATATTGTTCCATAGGTTGGAAGAAGGGTTTGAAACTTCATAGGGATAAGGTTCTTTGTCTCAGCAGTGTGCTGCCTTTTGGCATCCTCATGAACATCTCCCCAGGCGAAGCCAACTTGCAGACCTTTGACTCGCTGCACTTTACACATGCTCAGCTTTGAGCTCCTGACTTTTCCAAGTTGCATTTCCAGAATATTCCAGTTGCTCTACGCATGCTCTAGCACTCTCCCTGCAATTGCAGCTGTGGGATCCTGTCTAAGGATACAGTTTCACGATCAGCATAATTTGATCTATCCGTGGGCTGCTACCCAAAACCCATGGCCCCATTTTCTCTGGGATCCCCAATTGCATTTCCTGAACTCCCCCTTTGCATCAGATCTACCAACTGAACAGCTCATGGGGCTGACAAAAATATCTTCCAAACTTTTTCTTCCCTCTGTTTTTCACAGCCAGTGCCAATTTCAAGCGCGTGGTCCAAGGGCAATATGCCCAACTGTGGTTTCATCTCGTAGGCTGCCCTGCTTGAGCAGAAAGAAAAGAGCTGCGCACTGGGATGTAGCTAGTTTGTGGAGCTGACCAATGGAGCAGGCAGTTTGATCGTACACTTTTATGAAATAAAACACACAAAGACTTGTGTGAGGTAAATAAGTGCAGTGTACAGTGTGCAGGGTATTTGTTCTGGAGACACTCGTCTAGTATGGAAGCCATCTGGGTACAGAATGTCATACCTGTCTGTGTGCAAGCATCTTGGCATCCAGGAAGGGATTAAAAATAACTAATATTAATTCACCAGCATTTACTGGAAGAACACCATGTACTTCACAGGTATCTGAGGCAAACGGCCCCTCCATGAAGGGTCCAGAGGGACTTTGCAATAGATGGAAAGGATCTATCAGAAGGCTGGGGAAGAACTGTTCAATAGGGCAGGGAATAATAGGATGAGGGGTCATGGTTTGAAGCTGGAAAAGGGTGGATTTAGGTCACACATCAGGAAAAAGCTCTTTAATCTGAGGATGGTGGATGACTGGAACGAGTTTCCTAGAGAGGTGGTGGAGGCCCCATCCCTGGAGACATTCAGGGTCAGGCTGGATGGGCTCTGGGCAATGTGGTCTGGTGAGTGATGTCCCTGCTTGCATGGTAGTTGGATTAGATGACCTTTGGAGGTCCTTTCCAACCCTGTGATTCTATGATTCTATGAAGAGCTTGCACATTCAGTGTGACAAGTATAATCACCATGTCCTATTCTGAGTAAGAACAACACAGCACACAGTGCTGAAGGATGCACTCTTCCCCTGGAGTAGTGTTCTTGAGGGTCCTTAGGGTTTTTGCCTTTAAAATCAAGCCAAACAAACCAACATGGCTTTACCTGAAACTGAACAAGGTGCTTCAGTGATCTCCTGTGTGCTCAGAGATACTGCCCTCTGCCTAGAGGCTTGGAGAAGCACAGGAACTGGTGGTTGTCAGTAGGTCCTTTCCAGTGGGAAAGGAGAACTATCCCAAAAGCTTTCATTTAACTTGGAGGTCTCAGTGGGGGAAAGCACTTTGACCCTCTTCTCATGGGGGAAAGCAGTGCTCTGCCTGCCAACCGCTTACTCACTGCTGCCTGTTGTGACAAAATGAATGGGTAACTACTAACCCTTCTATAATACTCTTGGATTTCTACACGTAAATTCATGTATTCATCGTAAGCTTTTATAGGAAGTGTCCTGTAGGGGAGGACCTTGATTACTAGCAAAATAACTAGGAGAAGCAGCTTTGTTTTCTGCTCGTAAAAAAACACAATCATAGGAAAATAATGCATGTGGGTACCAGCCCCTCTTCACCCCTGCAAAGGCACTACAAGGAAAACAGCTATCAGTATGTTATCCAGTCCGATCCAGAAGAGCTCTCTAAGTACAAAGGCTGGGCTGATGTGATATGATTCGAGCATATGGATAGAAAGAAATGCTAAAAGAAATGAAATTAAGTAGCTTATTTATGTTCTTATCTATGCAATGCAGAGCATCGCTACCCTTGTGTCAGGATCCCCCGACACTGCTGATGAAGTGTGAGCAGATTGACTCACCAAAGCCACAGGCTGCATGCAACTGTACTCTCTGATGCTCACAGACAGATTGTGATGCTGAGATGGAAATACTACAAGGAGTTCAGGAAACCTCTTTTCTTTTCTCTTTCTTTTCTCTTTCTTTTCTTTTCTTTTCTTTTCTTTTCTTTTCTTTTCTTTTCTTTTCTTTTCTTTTCTTTTCTTTTCTTTTCTTTTCTTTTCTTTTCTTTTCTTTTCTTTTCTTTTCTTTTCTTTTCTTTTCTTTTCTTTTCTTTTCTTTTTTCTTTTCTTTTCTTTCTTTTTTCTTTCCTCTCCTCTCCTCTCCTCTAAGAGTAGAAAGACAAGTCACTCTCTTTCTAAAGAAATGTAAACAGATCCTGAACTTGAAGGCATCATTTTTCCCCCCTTCTGAACCAGTGTGATTTCATTTGCCAGTTGTTCATCAATAATTCCTCAGCAAAAGCAAAGAAAGAACTTTCAGGAACCCTCTTCTTCCCATGCTCTCCATGGTCTGACTTGCCTTGGCTGATCTCAAGAGGCTAGGAGGACATCTGCCCCCTCTCAGGCACCAGGGTCAGGAACTGGAGAGCAGCAGTGAAGTGGTGGTCCTGCAGTCTGGTACTCACTCCCTGCCACCCACCTGAGACCAGGGCCTGCACCATGACTCCCATCACCCCAATCAGTGCCTCCTCCCATGGGAGATGTGGTTTGAGCACAGATAATCCTCTCTCACTGTTCAGTGTGTCAGGTCATTGTGGGGTTTGGAGCACGTAGAACACGCCAGAGCTGCAACCAATTTCCAGTGCCATCTGTAGCACTGTTGCCTTGCAACACAGGGTGCTTCTCTGCCCATGGAGTTTATGTGCCAGGACAGAGCTACTGAGAAGCTTAGGCCCATGGTGACAGTAAATCAGAGCATTCAACATTTCTTTCTGCAGAAGAGCAGGTCCCCAGTGTTCACTGACAAGAATGCCCCAAGTCCTGCTAGTATGAGTGAGGCTACCTTCCTCTCTCATCTGGCATGCTGGGCTGGTGGCCGGTTGGGCTCGTACTCACAAGGAAGGCTGTAAGAGAAGTTAATCTGCTGCACCTGTTAGAAAAAAGTCCTGAAGGCAAGCAAAGATGTTGGAACGATCCCTCGTGTCACTCGCAGTGGCACTTCAGGAATGATTTCATATGCCAGCAAGACTCCAGCTTCCCTGATTCCTCAGAGTCCTGTCATGGCTTGCATACAGCATGAGGCATTGAATGTGAAGAACTGGAGACCACGGATCAACCTGCTCTAGAGAGCAGATTTAGGGCATTGTGCATTCACTTGTTTGGTGAATTAATTTAATCTGAAATTCGTGCAGAACTTCTCCCTCACTTTTTTACTTCTGTTTTAAAACGAGCTTGAATGGTCCCCACAGTAAGAAAACACAAATCTCCTAAGGTGGTGAAGTGAGAGGTGTGGAAGAAGAGGAGATAGCTGGATCGAGCCTTTCTCCATTGTTCTGCTCTTCCTCACAGGCTGTCTGTTTTAATGTCCTGCCCCCAGGTAGCTTTTCAGCACATGAACTCTTCTGTTCCAGGAGGGCTTCCTAACGTGATTCAGTTTTGCTGCTCCTATGGTTGCGTTTACATCCCCCCTTCCCAACTGTTACAGATTTTAGGCCAAAAATATGAAGCTGTATAGAAAATATCCAGAAAGGCTTAGACTGGGGTATGTGTGGGCTACCTTTTATTTCAATTGTTGTTTTCTATCAAGAGAACATTCAGCTTTTTTGTTAACAAGAGAAGGAGTTTTATCTGTCTTTATTTAACAAAGCAAACCCTGTCTGGATGCTGTAGCCAGCAAGGTTTTGAGCCGAGACCCCTCATCACATCACACTTCTACCATCAACTCAGCACTAGTACAGCAAAATGAACTGGTTTAGAAATGAAGCGATTTCTTATTGTAATGAGTTTCTCAATTACTGCAGCCCTGGCAGGATGACAGTGCTGTGGGAACAGCACATTGAGGAGGTCCTGGTTTGCATCTCTGGGTCTGGTTTTCAGATTAGACCCCATTAGTGTGGTGTTGATCAATGAGTATGCAGATGCTGCATGAAGAAAAGACTGGAAATGTGTTTGGCTTCTCACGGTTGCTGAACAACAGAACTATTTTGCACAGTGCTAAAAGCTGAGATGGAAATAGAGGTGCTAGTTGGTGCAGTTTGTGGGAGCAATTTAGTTGGTGCAAAATGGGAGCTTAATCCTGACCCAGTACAATAAAGAGATAAAAGGCAAAGACTGAGATGCTGTACCTAACGGATAACCACTGCACTAAGTAACTGGTGCAGCATTGTTACTCCCTCAGTACAAGAGAGATATTGAGGTGCTGTAGTGAGTGAAGATTTGGGCAACGAAGCTGGTGGAGGGTCTGAAGAACAGATCTTAGTGACGGGGCGACTGAAGAAGATGGGACTCTTTAGTTGGATGAAGAGGAGGCTGAGGGGAGACCTCATCACTCTCTTCAACAACCTGAAAGAACAATGTAGAGAGGTTGGTGCTGGTCTCTTCTCACAGGTCATTTGTGACAGAACCAGAGGGAAGAGCTTTAAGCTGCAACAGGGGAGGTTTAGACTGGACATGAGGAAAAAGTTCTTCATGGATAAGTGTGGTTGAACACTGGAATAGGCTGCCCAGGGTAGTGGTTGAGTCCCCATCCCTGGATGTGTTCAGGAGTCACTTAGCTGTGATGTTAGGGGATAGAGTTTAGGGGTGAACTTGTAGAGTAGGGTTAATGGTTGGACTCGATGATCCAAAGGGTCTTTTCCAACCTGAATGATTCTGTGATTCTGTGAAAAGCAAGTTAACAGATGTCTTTCATTTCTGTTCACATTCCTCCTTGATTGCTGATATTTTCTTTTGACTTTTCCCATTCTCTTACCTGTTATGCCCCCATTTCCAGCTCAGTCACCTATACCCGCCAAGGTGAGCGGTAGCTAGCAGACGTTTAAACCAGAACGGCTCTCTTGCCATTTCCCAGTCCATACCCTAAGGTGGTGCAGGAAAGCTTAGTACATGGCTCATGCTTTGGGGTGCAGAGGTCACCTGGCAAGCAAGAGGAGTAAACACTTCGCTGTTTGTGATATCATACTGTCTTTTTCCAGTGTAGCATGTCTAGTGTTTAAGCTTTGCCCTGATTCCGTACGTTGCTCCAAGCCACATCCTTTAACTGGAGTTAGCAGAGTCTCTGTGTAACTTCTCTGTGGGCCATTTTTATGTTTCATGCTGGTAGGACATCAATAGCCCTGTCCCACAGACATGGGTTTGGCTGGGCTGGGGAGTTGGGAGGCAGCCTCCAAAGCAACTTGCTTTGCATTCTTTGGCAGTTAAACTACAGAAGCATATGGCAGCGAGTTACTTACTGAATAATATTAAAAATGTTATAAGGCTCTGCATTTTAACCGAGCCACTATATTGCTGCTCATTAAACACTTCAGAAACGTCCATCTTCATAAATATCAAATATAAAATTACATATGCCAAAGAAAGGCATTATTACAGTTCCTTAAAATGAAATCTTCCAGGTTTTAAAATGCTTACTAATACTGGCCCGCTGACATCCTTCTTGTGACCTTAAAACAATTTTTGTGTTGTTTCCTCTAAATAATTTAGTGAGTGATTGCTCAGTGATGATGGTTAAATAAAAACACAATGTGATAGTTAATCTGCAAGACAGATGCTATTAATATTGGATGGCTGTAGTTTCAGAAGGATTCTGCTCGAATCTAAAGTACTAAGCTGGATATAAATAGTGGAAAATGTAATAGCCTCTTAAGCATGTCTTCGCTACAGAGGCAGGCAGTATATTGGCCCTCGGCTTTGAGGACCAGCTTTAGCTGAGACGAGGTGTGAGCCACCAGGCTGCCAAGCTACGCTGAGCTAATGAGACCTCATTAGCTCAGTGCTCCTCTAGATATTTCTGTTGGCCCTCACAGGGCATCCCCCCTAATCCTTTCTCCTTGCAGTAAGGGTTGCTGTTCCAGACCTAACTCTTTGTGGCAACGGAGTCTTTGTGCACAAGGAGGGAAGCAGGATGTGAGGGGAGATGGGGTGACCCTGAGCACCTTTGGATAGCTGAGCTGCACAGCCTAGCTGGGATCACTTAGGACAAAGTAATCTTGCTCTGTGGGAGCTAACAGTGAGTAGTTATGTCCATGGCATAGCCTAGGAGAAGGGTCCTGTAGGGTTAGCTGAAGATTGCCAACCAATGACTAAGTAACAAGCACGATGCCCTCACAAGACATAGCTCTTTCCTAAATCCTCTGTTCCTGTTAGCTAGGTCTTCACCAGGAAGCTGGGAAAATGGGAAAGCTGGATGAAGGTGAAAAGCTCTCTTTAACCTCTCTTCTCAACCTCATCATCCTGTAGAAACTGGCAGCAGCTGAGTTTTTGTGTGGGCGTGATGGAGTAAAATGCAGAGCTGGAATGAGAGTCAAAAAGTAACACTGCTCTGAAGACATCCAGTTCCAGAGGGCTGTTACTCAGCCAGGTTACTGTCCACAGACACCCACAATTTCAGTGTCAGATATAAGAAACACCCCTGAGTATGCATGTGCCAACGAAATGCTGGCATGTACCTACGGCCTTCATTCTAACCCACCCTTCTTTCTGCTCCAGAGAGAAGAAATGCTGCAACTGCTGCTGCTTTACGCTTCGGGCTGTACCCACAGCCACACATTCAATTAATCTTAAACAGTTCCAGCTACATTTCCTATAAAGAGTCCCTTTTTTTCCTTTGTCCTTTGTTTTCTTTTTTACTTTTACTAACAAAACAAGACAGATTAGCTAAGGATCTTTGTTTAAATACTATTGGCATCCAGTAAATTCAGTAATACTAGATTTAGCCCTGGATATTAATAAGATTACTCATATTACCTATGCACTTAATAAATTTTTGCTGGCTACTGCTGGGTGCTCTGGAGCTCTAGAAACTTACATTTTAAACTAGGGAGGTTCCCAGCTCAGTGCAGAGGGGAAGCCTGATTTAGCCATTACTTACTGTTTCAGATTTAGGACATGCAGCTGCAGTTTCCCTGCATCCAAGGATAGGGCACACATGCACTGCAGCTGCACAGGAGAAGAAAGCCTTTCATTTTAAAGGTGGGAAGGTCTCTGATTTAGGATTTGACTAGTGGTGGCACAAAGGTTTCTGTTGGCATACAGAGAAGGGCAGTGCCAGGATGAGAGGAAGGAAGGGCTGATGCTTTTCCATCAGTGGCAGGGTTTATGAACCCTCCTCTCTGCCCCACCACCTCATCCTTAAAATCCTGTGTGGATGCATTCCTGAGTGATCTGCCCTGGTGTTGGTCTTGCCGTGGTAGAGGGGTTAGACTCCATGATCTTCAGAGGTCCCTTCCAACCCCTAATGNAAATCCTGTGTGGATGCATTCCTGAGTGATCTGCCCTGGTGTTGGTCTTGCCATGGTAGAGGGGTTAGACCCCATGATCTTCAGTGGTCCCTTCCAACCCCTAATTTTCTGTGATTCTGTGAAATGCATTTCTTGTTTATAACATTTACCAAAGAGTTCCCAGCAATTGATTCTACATGGTAGTTCCAAACTATTCACTATGACTAATGTCTTGCATTTCATTATCCTTCATTCATTGCTGCTCAAATGAAGGACCCAGTATTTCTAGCAAGTTAATGCAGATGAAGTAGTTGTCATTCATTTTCCTACTATAGCTTTTGTAGCTAAAAACCATTACTATACCAGCAGTATTTGCTCGTTGCTTTGCACTGTTTCTGAATACTCTGATAAGGAAGGACTTTCTCATTAAAAGTTTGGTCCTTTAAGTGCACAGGGTCTTCTACCCCCGTTTTAAAAACCGTATGTGTACTCGTTGTAGAGGTTTTGTGTTTGTGTCACTTGTACAACAAAGACCAATGGTTATGGCTTTTGTTCCATAACTTGCTCGCCAAAAAGTACCAGACTAACATAAGCAACAAGTCAGTCTCTTGAAATGCTTTCTCTTTCCACTCTTACGATACATTTCAAAGCCGTTAAGAGCTAATCTGACAACATTTTTACGTGACATGGTTGTCAGTAGGAAAAAATCAAGGCATGGGAAAGCGCTGGGAAAAACACGAAAATGGGAGACTTCAATGTATTTGGGAACAGCTGCTAGCGAGATTCGGGTGTGCACAGGAAATACACTGCCCTAAAGGATCGGGGGTTCGCTAGAGGCTGGGTAACACTTCAAGGTATACTGTACGATGTGTTTACTGTCACTGGATTTACAAAGATGAAGAAGACAGCAGCTGGATGAAACAGATTGCAGATAAGATGGAAGTACAACTAAAGAAAAGTTGGATGTGGAGTTCATCAGCCACAAAGAAATTCAAGCTCAATTTCCAGAGGGTAATTAAGTGCATAAGGAACAGCACCCATTCGGAAGCGATAATTAGTATGTGCCAAAATCATAGTGCGAAGACTTGCAGAGAACTCTGAACAGTCATCTAGAAGTTTCAGCAACAACTTTGAGCAATTCCCTCAGTGAAAACTAATGACCAGAGGCCAATTCTGGCCTAATTAATATATCTGCCTTCTGGTTTTGCTTTGACTTTTCACTGAGCTCTCTCCTCTGCTATAACTATTACTACGGCACTGAATTATTTAGTAGCGTAGAGGAATTTTCTTTGTTTAGTTAGATCAGAAAATCATGAAATCATTCAGGTTGGCAAAGACCCCTGAGATGATCTTTGTACCATCAAGCAAAACACTAGGTCTGCCAATGCATGGTGAATTGTCACTCATTTTGGGTGAACTAGCAGGGAGATGTTGGCTCTTTGTTTCACAGAATTAGCATTGCAGAAGTAGTACAGACTTCTGAATGGTCTGGTGATTGTCCTTAAATGATAACACTGGGAACTTGTTTTGACATCCTGTAACCCAGCCCAAGGAGCAGGGCCAGAACAGGAAGCAGAGTTTATTGTTGTTTTTTACAGTAGTGTAGGGATAAAGTTGTGTAACCCATCACCACTGAAATAGGGGAGAACACCTCTGACCAAAAGCACCCCGACAGAAAACCCAAAGGTAGTAAGCAAGTCCATAACACAAGAAAAATCCACCCAAATCTATCACAGAAAATGTCTGTTAAACTTAGGATGGATGTTAATGGTTAATAATTAACCTTAGCTTAGGGCCATTCATCTGCAGCAGCCTGTCTGCAGAGAGGGAGAAGTCCTGCAGGTAGAGATGGCACAACTCTGTCTCTCTGGGGCATCTTCGCAAGCAGCCCCCCTTTTATGGTGTGGTGTGGCATCAACAGCTATCCCCCTGAAGCACCCACTTGTTATCCAATCCAGACTGTCTCTCTCCAGGTTGATTACTTCAGGGAAAGCAAGCCAGGGCAGTATTTTTCTCCACACTCCCTCACGAGAATCTGGACATTGGTGGTTTCTCATAAGCCAAAAGAAATCACCCATATGTCAACCTCAGTTCTCGGCCCTTCAGTACTAGAACTGGGAAGTTGTGTGCTAGCACTCGGTTGCTTACAAAGCTGAAAGCGTTAATAACTTCCTACGAATACTGTGTTTTAAAATGAAAGGATGGACTAAATTTTCCCGTGTCTTTAGTGCTACGAGGTACGTTCTGAAGATCGACAGAAGGAGTTTAATAGCTGTGCTCTCTGATGTTGATGACAGCGCCCACCTCTTTGGAAAATCGCCCTCTGTGCTTCGCATGCATTAGAGTCCTGCGGCCCTGTAATCTCCCAGAGTGTACTGGTATTGCAATTTTGACAGCTGGTTCGCATACCAATAGTGATGTAACCCAGGCGACCATCTACCCTTTGCAGGTCATGCATGATTCTCGTATTCACAGTTTAATAAAGCTAGGAAACAGTTCTTGCAGAGAAGAACATCCTTCTTTGGGTAGAACAAGTTGCGGCAGCTCTAAATCGATTTAATGACACAATGGAAACAGGGAAGTGTGTCAGATTATATGGTTTTTACGATGGTGAACCGCCATGTGAATTTCAGTTCCTTCTCAGAAGAGAATAGCTAGAGAATCACAATGGAAGAGGAAGGTAAAAACCGAGCCTTTCTCATTTCAGCACTTGCTCACTTATTTTTAAATCATTTTAAGCACATGATTTTGCTATTTGCTTCCCATCTCCCAAAACACAGTCCCTCTCCAAGTCTAAAAATTACTGAACAGAATTGTTTTTGCTGCTGTTTAATGACTCCAGAAGGGCCAAAAATTCCTTTAAATAATCTTCCACCTCATCTTTTTTCTTTCCTTTTTCTTTTAAATCATGGTGCTGTTTGCTCTTTGCTCTTTCTCAAAATCTCCTGTGCTAATTTCTCCACACTCCCTCACGAGAATCAGAGAAGTGTGTGAACTCACGTGCGGCAGTGTTGCCTTATTTTGCTAAACAAAAAAGAGCATTTTAAGACTGTTGATAGTTTCAGCTGTGCCTTTGTGCTTTACAAAATGTCATAGGAGACTACGCCTGCTCTGACCAGTTGAGAATTCTACACAGTATTCAAGTGCCTCTCAGTTGCACTTCTTCCAGGCTTAAGAATGGTTACCCTTCCGTAAGGTTTTTCCTTACTTCTCTCTGCTGTGTGATCATGGTTTTATTCTTCCACTTCGATGCCTGGGATGATAGAAGATATTAAACATCTCAGCGGCACAGTTGGAGAAAGTCTGTGAAAGCAGCTTTTACTTGGAGTTGCTCTGACTATCAGAGTGTAAGAGAAGCTGGAAGACACAAAAGAACAGGGATGCAGGAAGAGAGGAGCAAGAGGCACCAGACAACCTCTGACAGCTCCATGCATTGTGGTGACATGAGATGCTGATGACTTCATTTCCGACTCTTCTAAGTGGAACTTAGATGCCTGAGCAGTGAATGCCGAAACAATTCAGCAGGCCCTGGCCGCTTTATTCTTCCTTAGCTATCCAGTTCTGAAGGTGTAAATATTGTAACCCCAGAGAGAGTTTAGGGATCATTAGTGGTGTAGAAGGCTGAAGGCATGAGTGATGCTTGGCCGAAAGCCTGTGACTGATTGGTAGCCACAAATGTGGTTTTCAACTACAGAACAGGAGTGAGATCATCATCATCATTAGGATGGAAAAGAAAGATGGAAACAAGATCAATTTTCTTTTTTTCACAAGGAATTCAGAGATTTGCACCTTTGCCTTCAACTTGTGTGGCTGGAGAAAACTTCTAAAAGATAAGGGAAAGAAAAGAACAGGGCCCACAGTGAAACCCAGGCAACACTACAGGCTGAGGGATGAGCGGCTTGAAAGCTGCCCAGCAGAAAAGGAACTGGGAGTTCTGGTAGACAGCTGGCTTTGTATGAGCCAGCAGTGTGCCCAGGTGGCCAAGAAGGCCAACAGCATCCTGGTCTGGATCAGGAATAGTGTGGTCAGCAGGAGAAGGGAAGTTCCCATGCTCTTGGACTCAGTGCTGGTGAGGCCTCCTCTCGAGTACTGTGTTCAGTTCTGGGCCCCTCATGATAAGAAAGATATTGAGATGCTGGAACGGGTCCATAACAGTCCTGTGAGGAGAGCTACCAGTCCTGTGAGGAGAGGCTGAGGGAGCTGGGCAGGTTGAGTTTGGAGAAGAGNTGTGTTTGTCAGTCTCTCAGGTATTGAGGTTTCTGTTGGTGTGGGGTTGGTTGGGCTCAGTGATCTAGGAGGTCCTTTCCAACCAGGGTTATTCTGTGATTCTGTGAAATCGAAGAAAGAAATGCAAAGCCTAGAAAGATTGAGACAGCCGCGGGTAACACAGTGAAACTTCACCAGCCTTTGGATAATTTGTTCTTATGTTCCCATTAACGAAGCCAGAAAGATGTATTTTCAGTAGTATTTCATCAAACTTATAAAGAAAGGAAAAATGAGAGCAAGAGGGAGAAAGGAACCTGTAGCTGACTTGTAGAAATAATTTCCGGTCACAACCCAGTCACTTTATGAACTGTTTAAAAAAAAACCCCAACCTCCTACCAAACTCACAGTACATAAAATACTTGTCTATGTGCTGAAAAAGCGCTCACTTTACATTTCATTCCGACGGCTAAGCTGCTTAAGTACAACTGAAACCTTCAGAGCATGACAAGCAGCTGTCCTTTACAACAAATAAAAGCACCCTAAACTCAAGTAGGGACAAGGAAGAAAGAAATCTTTTATTTTATTTGATAAAACAAGAAAAGAAGGGGGTGCAGGGGACCACACAAAGTTTTTGGTGGCCATGTGAGGGTTTTCTTAGTTTATCTGCAGTGATACTTGCTTTGTTTTGCTGCCTTTTGCTGGTGAAGCTTTGTAGGGAAAACAAACCCGCAGTTTTATAGCCATAGAGCAGGCAGCAAGAGGATTACAGGGACGTAGAGAGGGATGTTTTCTTCACCTAAGACCTTCATTTTTTCAAGAGGAAATGATGGGATCTTTTGATGTGTGACTGGAAGCTGAGAGGAGGGTGTATTTGGATGAGAAAGTGGCTTTTCTTTTTGACTTTGGACATTGTCCAGGACATCAAAATGAAAACACAGAAGAGTAAACCATTCTAGAATTTACTACAGAAATTCATATCTGTTCTGAGTCAGGGCAATACAGTGTCCCCTTTACGTCTTTATCTTGTCATTGAATTAAATTTGCCTCCTTTGGAGTCTTTAGGGCACGGTATGAGTTATTTACTAGGTCCCTTCACCATAGCAGATGAAGACCATAACACAGCTCCAGGGACTTGGGAGACTAAAGAAAGTGGTAACAGCGGCTGAACTTTCTAGTTTGCTTCTTTCCTGGTTTAAATCATTGGATTTCCAAGGAATCACCAGCACAAGCCCAAGAGCTCCCTCCTGTTCAAGGGAGCAAAGATATACAGCACAAGCATGTGGATGCACTTCAGGGTGTACCACTGAGAAGGAATACCAGATTCACAGCATGTCCTCCCTCCAGTGCTCCCAAACTATCTCTGACCTACCCAGATCTTGGGTCTGGGAAGCCAAGAGTGGAGAGTATGTATCACCTTCTCAGTTTAGAGCAGGCATACCCTGTCTGGATGTTGCTGAGGATTGTCTTTGCCTTCTGCAGGACACTGGTGTGACACTGGTGACATGATCAATCCCCTGGGCTGTGTATACAGAGCTCTTTCACATGCTGGCATTGGACAAGCACTCAGAGAAAACCCTTTAGCATGGAAGAGATTGAGGCAAATGATAGGTACCTAGAGAGGTGGTGGAGGCCCCACCCTTGAAGCCATTCAAGGTCAGGCTGATGGGGCTCTGGGAAATCTGGTGTACTTAGAGATGTCCCTGCTTGTTGTAGGAGGGTTGGACTAGATGACCTTTGGAGGTCCCTCCCAACTCGGTGATTCTACTAGAGCTAAATTGCGTGTGAGCCATTCTCTCTAAATGATGAGTATTTGTATTGATCATTCCCCCACCCCAGAAGCCCCTCCTATGAAGATAAGCCACAAGGAGATGTCCACATAGTCCTCACCTTTGCACAACCCCCTGCCTAAGCTTAATAACGCAGGCAAGTCAAGGATGCCCATGCCAATGGGCTATACTTCAGCCCTTGCAGAGTGTTTGTGTCCTGGTGAAAGGAGGAAAGCAATAAATTGCATCATTACCTTAGATGACTGCTGGCACAGGTCTTCCTCAACACCATTCCCAAACATAACATAAGGTCTTACTGCAATAAAATAGCAGGGCTATGTGTGTCATGGCCTTGAAGTCAACTAACGGCTCTGTAACCAATCCAGTCAGTAATAAAAAAAGGACTAAATGGCTTTTGAACCTATGATTTTTTCCTTATATAGAAGCCAAGTTAATGACTTGCAACGCAGCACTTAATTAATACAGAAACACACAGGATTATTCAGCCTGGAAAAGCTCTCTGAGCTCATCCAGCCCAGCCCAGCACCTAACATCACCACATCAGCCAGCCCAATTTAGTGTCATCTGCAAATTTACTGAACAAGGGGTAAAGGATAAGGCTGTATAACAGAGGGAAAGCAACACTTTTTGCTTTAGGGAGCTGACTTGGGTAAAACACCCCACGTACCCAAACAATAAACGAATACTGCAGGTGGGATGCTCTGCTGTCATAAAGTTTTGTCTTGTCCAGAACTGCCACTGTCAGCACCTGCAGTGAAGAGATTGATTTACATCCCATGAAGGCATAAGCCACCTAATTATAACAATATGTTTTCCAAATGGGTCGCTCTGGAAGACCTGGCTTTATTATATGTGCTTGTTGGACCTACTGGTGTCTTGAATCAGGGGATCACAGGCTGTACTCATAAATCACATTGTATTGCTGATTTTATCCCTAGATTGTGGTTGTAATTTATGTGTTGGTTTATATTTATTCCCTTGCTTGACATTCTCCCTCCGTTTAAGAATGATTGATCCTTTTCTTTACAGTGTTATTTTGACTTTAATAAAGATTGTCCTACTACAAAGTGGATTAGGAGAATATGGTTCTCTTGAGCATAGGCTGGTGCTCAGAGGAATATGACCCACGTTTTTCAGGTGCCTCCATCCTGTTGGGTTCCTTGCTTTCTGTGTTTAACACAGCTGTACAGCTCAGTTCTCGTGGCCAGAGCAGTGGAAGCCTTTGAGGAAGTATAATCTTCAGGGAATTACCTTCCCAGAGACACAGGGCACAGCCCCGTTAAGATATTTCCTCTAGTCCAAAGTAGTGCTCACCCCAACCTTGCTCCCACAAAGCTTTGTGTCCACCTGGCTTCTAATAAGGTTCTCATCAATCAGCTTTACAGCTTCTTAAAGAAATCCTTCGCTCTCTGACATTCTGGGATTTCAGGACCCCTTTTACTGCTGCTGGCACAGAAGGGAATTGAGAAAATCAGTCACCGGTGATGTTTATTTTCATGAAATTAATCTGTTTGAAGGTTTCATTTGAATTACATTTCAAGGTTTAAGTTCATTAAATTAACTCATTTTCATTCAGGGTGTTTGGGTGGCTGATTGTTGTAGATGGCTTAATTCAAGCAGATCCTCAGAGCCTGCATTTTGCAGGTGCTGAGTGCTGCAACCTGAAGTCAGTGGGAAGTTCCACAAGGCCAACTCACTTGAACAAGACTTGTGAGAGTTGGTTTAAATTATCCTATGACAGCCTGAAAAAGCAGGAATACACATTGAAAAAAAGAGAAAACATCTTTTGTTTCTGAATTTAATTCTAGTAGGAATCAAATACTTGGAGAAATAAATTGACAAAATAAATTGACTTTGACAAATTGACAGTCAAATCTCTTATTCAGGAGATTTGAAACTCCAGTTTTCCTGCTTCCAGCAAGCAAATGCAGGTTCTTCATTGCATGGAAAGACAACTTGCTGATATCCTGAAGTCTTAAATGGAAACTACCATCATCATTGGTTATTTTGATCTACGGTCTGTTTAAAATTAATTTTCTAGGTTTATTTTATTTATATTTATATTTATCACAGAATGACAAAAATCTGTTTATTCATAGATTCTTTTAAGGGGGCTTAAAAAAGGGAAACAAATCTCTACAGTAGGGCTTCCAAAGCCACAAAAGCATCCAGATTCGTTATGACCTTTCTAATATCCCTTGTTCCTGCGTAATCCCTTTCTAACCCTCCTCTGTACTTGCTCATTCCCTTCTGGGTTGTTGTAGATGGTGTTTCCTCTGTCTGGCGGTGTGATCTTGTTTGTGCAACATCTTTATCTGTGCAGCAAGTAGACTACAATACACTAAAAACTGGTTTGCAAGTCTTTATACTCTGTTAGGGGAAATAGTCTGTTCAAGCTTGAGTATTGGCAGTAAATGCCTTGATACTGTTCTGGAATCTGAAAGCAGTATCTGAGCTGGAAGCTTGGAGCTATCGATATTCTTGCATTTCAATAATTATAAGAGATTGCATCCAATGCCTCAGTCCTTTCTTTTATTTTGGGGTTGCCTGGATAGGTCTGCGTTACCATCACTTATCTAGTGACCAATTTTTCCCCCCCAGTTGAACTAATAAAGCAAATCCATTGATTTCAGAGAAGTTAAACCAGGTTTATATAATAATTATTGCGAGCAATGGAATTTGACCCCGTAAGCCTTTGTGTTGAGAGATTTCCATCTTTACAATATGATGGATTTTTTTAGCTTTTATTAAGTCTCCAGCTTTCTTTTTATAAAGCTCAGGTTATTTAATATGGATGTGTTTCTTCATAGAAATACCACACTGTAAATCTGCGTTCCACACAGGTTTGATTCCTAGCTGTATGCATATTCTGTCTGAAATCCCTCTTGTTTTATTCTGCCTGTCAGTCTGCTGGCAGTAAGGCTGTACAGCAGGATCTGGACAGACTGGATCAGTGGACTAACTGCATGCATTTCAGTAAAGCCAAGTGTCGGGTCCTGCACTTTGGTCACAATAACCCCCTGCAGTCCTACAGGCTTGGGGAAGGGTGGCTGGAACATAGTCTGGATGAAAAGGACTTGGAGGAGCTCCCCTTGTTAAGCAGCCAGAGAGAGGAGGCCTCTGCTGTTTTACAACCTTAAATAGTCAGTCCCTCTGTTTCAATGTGATGTGCAGAAACAGCGCAGAGTCAATAGTCAGCAGGTGCAGTCACTGACCCCCCAGATAGGGCCAGGTGGACTCTTCATCGTCTCCCCAACTCTGGAGATGTTCAAGGTCAGGCTTGATGGGGCTTTGGGCATTCTGGTCTAGTGAGTGATGTCCCTGCTTGCTAAAGTGGAATTAGATTGGACGAGACCAAATAGACAGTACAGGGAAGACAGAACTTTGCTCACTTTCATTTGGGCTGGTGTAAACAGTGGCTGATGGTCTTGCACTGAGGTCCTGAGACCACAGGAACAAAACTGAGTCCAAAAGCAAGAAGAGAGATGCTTACACATGCAGCCAGGCCAACCTGAAATGTTGCCTGTGAGCTACCTGAACTCTGACCTCGAGAAATAATCCACTGCAGCTGTAATCAAGGCTTAGAGTGCGGTGCGAGGTCAGAAATGCAACACAGCTTCGCATTAGGAAATGCCAGTTCCTCAGTGCAAGCCTAATGGCTGTTCTGATTAGTTCACATTTCCTTCTCACTTGGGAGCTGAGAAGCACAAGTTCTGCATTCAAAGCAATGCTAAGGACAGTCCCAACTTTAAGCTGGGTAAATGGTACCAAGGAAATAAGCCTGAGTAGTCAGTATCTTGAAAACTTTCCCTGATTTAGGGTCTACATCCTCATTGTTTTTAAGCTACAAATATTTATGCATTTTATGGATATTCTATTACGTTGACTTTGATACCTGTAATTACATTGATCCTTTTGTAAGCTGTAGCACTGGGAACAATCCCTTTACGACTAAAATCCTGTTTGTCTGTCTTCTGCAAGTGTGTGGGTCAGTGGGATATAGATAGACAGCAGGAGAAGGTTGGCAGAGAAGAACAGCATGAGAAAGGGGCTGGTGAAAGTTTGATTCATATGCAGATGTTATCTGCAGACTGCACTGATCTCTGCAGCTTTAGGAATGGCTGGGTGCCGTAACATTAGCGCTTGCTCTGTCTCGTGGGAAAATGGGCCAGGAAGGTAGCTGAAACTTATTTTACTGCCAGCTGGTCTTCAGACCTATCTAGCTTACAGCATTCCTCCCTGATCCTGAGTGTGAGCTCGTCTGGCCTGTGCTTCTCCAAGATGTGATGGTCTTACATTCACAGATTCACCAGGGGAGGTTCAGGCTGGATCTTAGGAAAAACTTCTTCCCAGAAAGAATGGGGAGGCCTTGGAACAGGCTGCCCAGGGAAGGGGTGAAGGCACTGTTGCTGGAGTGGTTCAAAAAATGGGCAGACGTGGCGTTTCTGGGGATAGTTTAATGCCTTGTAGGGTGGACGGTTGGACTTGATGATCTTGAAGGTCTTTTTCAACCTTAATGATTCTATGATTCTGTGACGTGGGTCTTGTAAGTACAATTCAGCGTCGAAGGAGGCTGATCCAAGACACCATCTCTCTAACAATATGGTTTCCATATGAAATCTGATTATAGATACTTTATCAGCTTGAGCAAACGTGGAAGTGACATACTACAACCTACCTGTGGTCCAACCGACCAGCTGTCTTGAATCAGGAGTTGCATCTTTGTGGTCAATCACCAGTGCTTCCCCTAAAATGTTAGACCTGATAGCCAACCTCAGGGCTCAGCAGAGGTTCATTCTCTGCGAGTGTAACCTGATTTATGTGAATACCAACACCACAGCTCAAAGATGAGGGCATTCTTCCTTCATCCAGAGTAGGCTACAATCTTAGACATGTGCTGTGAATCTACGAATAACAGATGAGAAGAAGCACTCTCAAAATAAAGGTCAAAAAAGCGAAATAACTGGACCGAAGAACTGGATCCTGAGCTTTAGCAGCCAGAAGACATAGGAGAGCTATTTGGCAATAAGGTTTTCCGTGGCTGCACTAGCTATGATCTATATTTTCCACTTGAATTTTTGCCTAATATCTCATTGGTCTGCACACAGAGTGGGATATGCAGGGCTGACAATGATACAGCAAAGATCCGAGATATTTTAGGTTTTCTGGGGAGGAAGGGAAGGGTAGGGAAGGGGAGAGGACCTGTTCGCACACTGGCTGTACCCAATCAAGTTTTGCATGATGCCAAAAAATTAAACACAGTAAAGCCAGACCCTGTCAGCAACGAGCTGATTGCTTTAAATAAGGGAGATTTCCTGAATGTTTAAATTGAAACTTCTACTATGATTAAAGCAAAGAGAAGTACCAGGATGCTTCCTAACTATTTAGTTCCTAAAATTCCTGTGAGGTCTGGAGATGACAAATTCAATTCTGATGTGCTGTGTTTTACACTCTGCAGGCTGTAGTAAAAGGTAAAACTAATCAAGCTTGGGTTTCCCATGGGCTGTGCTTTAAGATGTTTTCTTAGTTAAAGTCATGGAAATATGTTAAACCCCACGTAGACTGGGTGAAATTTATACAAGGCCAAACGTATTCAGCCATGCTTTTGCACAGTGTGCATATTTTGACTTCTCATTAGTTTTTGTTTGTTTAATCCTTCATTCTTCGAATGATTCCAACCGCATTTGCAGGCTGAAGACGGCGAGGAACAGTTTATAACTCTCTCAAAATGTTGCATAAGACTGCTTAGAGCAGAGGAGACTTTGCTAGTGAATTGAGTGTCTTCTACAGGGTGTTAAATGCAACAGGAGAGAGGATAGGCACGTACTCAGCAGTAAGCACTTATCTACAGGGGGTGAAATATCCGTGCTGCTCGTACTCTTTATAAGAACAAAATTATCTCCAAGCCTGTATTTTAAGGGAAGAGTTAAGCTTAACTTAAAACAACCCTTCCTCACCATTTCAAGCTCCATAAAATACATTGCAAGATGGAATGTGCCTAATTAATCAACAGATGTACACACTCAGCATTTCACTTAGCAGGGAAAATGACTGAAATGGCTCTTTCCAGGAGATCTGTCTCCACCAGTAATTACTTCTGACCTGGCTGTGACTGTATTCCCTCAAACTCAGGGTTTTGAAATGATTGATTTTTAAGTTTCCTGAATGAAAATGATTCCCATTGTGAACAAACGAAGCACCGTTTCAGCGCAACCGCACACTTCACCGTAGAAAATGATCTCATCAAGATTTCTGCGTCCTACCAGAAGAAATAGTCGTTTTGGAACCTTCCCTGTCTCAGAAGTTTTCAGACTGGTTTGGAGCACTGTATTGTTTACATTTCCAAAGTTTAGCACTTTTCATTACGGTTATGCACCGTGGAGATGCTCTTTTCAGTTCCTAATTAAAATCTCCACATGCAGCCCCTCTGATACGATTTCCAAGTTTAAGTTGGAAAGAAACAGAGGAGAACTATTTTTTCAGAAGATTTATCATCTCATATAGTGGTCTCTACCAAATGAATGACAGATGGATAACGAGAATTAGTTAAACTGCCTGCGTCATCGTTTTGAGTCCTTCCTGAAAGCCGAAAGTACGCTCCTAACAAATAAAGACAGAGTTGGAAATTCACATTTCGATGGCTTTTTATACCCTAATTCAGTACACATTTGGCTTTGGTAGTCCCAGAGGATCTCCTGCTGCTATTCGCAGATGTCTGTGTAAAAACTAAAGAATCATTTCAGAGGCAAAACCCTGCTGTCATTTCTCGATGCGATGGTTTGAACACATGCGTACAGATGCAGTTGGGCTCCAGATTTATGTTTTCTCATTCTGGCCAGCTTTCACCAAGTGATGCTGCAATTGCTGAGAAACACTGTCACTTTATTACAGCAGCCTGCGTGTCGGTTTTAAATAACATTTTCCATAAACAGGATTGTTTTGATTTGTACACCCTAAAGAACACCTGTTGACAAGCGGGCTTTGGAATCCCTTTAAATTACACCCCAATTAGTTCATACGGTAATTGACAGCGGGGTGCTGCTGCGAGCTCCTCCCTCACGGCTCTGCCTTGCGCAGCCAAGCGCGGGAACTGAGATCACACACTGAGCTGATGGTCCTTATGTACTGCTGCTTTTAGGATTAGGGTGGTTTCCATGCTTAATCCCATGTAATCAGATTGTGCCTCTGTAGAAGCAAACGATGAAAGCTTCTTCTCTTCCAAACAAACAGATTCACGTGGTTAGTGTGGGAGCAAGAGGGTTTAAGCCTCCTTCAGGAGGTCTCTGCTTGGCCACATGGAAATTTAAGTTTTCATAGCCTGCTGAAGACAGGCGTCAGCGTCTATGCTGAAATTCAAACTGGTGTTGAAGGACAGCTGGCAGAGGAAGGGTTAAAGCCTACCATGCTCCCTGGCCTGGATTTGGATGGCTAGAAACTCCCTTCAGTCTCTCTACACATGGCCAGGGTATTTCAAGGTAAAAGTTCAGCACACCTGTTTACCCAACAACATCATGGACATGGATAGGGGTGCATAGGGTGAAGATGCCTTCATAGTAGCCATGCACACCTGTGTAGCCACCAGCAGCAAGATGGGCTTGCTGAAAGTGGCCCCAGCCACCCAGGCTTGCTGCCTGCTGCTGGACCACACCTAACCAAGGGTGAGCATCAGCACCTTAGGGAACAACTTTGTGGAGGTGTGGCACTTTGGGACGTGGTCTGGTGAATGGGAAAGTCTTGAATCGGAGGTTGGATTTGATGATCTTAGAAGTCCTTTCCAACCTTAATGATTCTGTGATTCTGTGATGCAGAGCGGCTGTACTCTCGGACCCCAGGCAAGCACAGGAGCAGAACCTGCAGCTGCAGGCAATTACCACCTCAACCCAGACTAAACAAAGGGTGACCACTGTAGCCCCTTCGATCCCAGAGATAGGCAGCCCTGGCCAGTGGGACTGGGAAGGAGACTTACCTTCTCAGCCTGGACTGCCTGCCCAGGAGGGGGTTTTGCACGGCTGAGCATGTGAAGCCAGCAAGACTCTGGTAATTGTGAGTGACAGGGAAAGGCGAGGGAAGGGGAAGGGGAAAGAGCAAGTTTAGCTTTGTAAAGGCATGAAAGTGTCTCTCTCTTGCACAGCATTGTTTTATTTCCCCCTCAGAGGCAGGTCTGACTCTACCCACATGGATTTCAGGCACTCCTTTCGGGGAGAAGAAAGGGGTTTCTGTGCTCTTTGAAGCCAGTGTATGCTGGTCAGACAGGAAGCCAGAGCTTCTGTCAGTCAACAGCACATGCAAAATTTATCAAGTATATTACTTGACAGAGGTTACTCTGTCATTACTAGCTAACAGGGCTCTGCCAGAGAATTTTTTTTATGGAAGCATGTGCTGTCAAAGGCAAAGTGTCCATTGATTGATTGCCACAGCTGACCTAAACATACAGGAATCACTGGGTAATAACCCCTTTATCATATATAAACCTCCAAATGCTAAGTTCAATAACACTAATGGTCTCACTTAAAGCCCCGAAGCCAGACAGATTCAAAGGGAGAGGGAAGAATGCCATCCTTTCTGCAGTCACTGCAGCCTGCAGGGATGGAAATGTGGGGCTGTGGAGCGGGACCACCAAGCCCAGCCCTACTGCCTGTAGTGGGCTTAAGGGAAAAGACCATCTGGTCCATGGGCTGAGTTTCCACAGCCAGAAGTACATCTATGCATATAATATTATACATATAACAATAAAATACAGACAGACACATAGACTATTATACATGTGTACTGCTCAGTTAGGTGTTTTATGCTAAACAGCATGCTGCAGAAATACTGGGCAACAGTCACCTTCAGTAATTCCTCAGCCTGCAAACTGCTTGGAGTTTCCCAGAAAATGGTAGGCTCCTTCTTGAGGGAGTTTCCTGCTGCCTACAGTGTTTTAAAAAATAAAACTAAATAAAGAAAAAGAGGGAGGTGAAAAGTTTCCAAAGCTACAGGCAGAGCCTCAAGATGTCCATCATCTGTTAAATGCATCATTATCGCTTCCTTCAGAGACACACATGTAGGGAGAGAGACAAAGGCATGAGTGTTACTGGAGCTGCAGTTTTCTCAGGGAGGACAAGAAGGTCTGAATGAGGGAGGGGAAGAGAGCTGAACATAGGGTTGACATTGCAGGGTGTTACAATACTGAGAGCTTGAGAAGCACAAGGTTTGACAGGGAGGAAGTACTATTATTTCAGACTTTGAAAAGTCTGGAAACAGCTTGGATCCTGGCAGGATAAAAGGGAGCAAAGGCTGAATATTAATCGATTACTGTTGTGAAAAAAGGAAAAGGCAAGTTTTCTTCAATCATTACAATCAATTCTGCCTTCAATTGTTCCACCACCGTTAACGTCTTCAGCCTAGTTGTAAACCAGCAAGCATTTAGGCAGAGATCAGAGGCAATTTCAATAGCCAGGAACCAAGCCCTTGTCCCCCTGAGGTCAATGACATAGCTTGCTATAATAAACACACGGCATCAGGCTGAGAGTCATTTCTGGTGGGGAGGTCTAAGGTCTTGCGGGTCCTTCTGTCACGGTGTTTCCTGGAAGACTATGATAGGACTGCAGCTGGGGATGCACAGAAAGGTCCTGTGCAAAGAGGGGGCCATGTGAACAGTCTGTGACAGAAACTACTTGACGTTGGAGTTAGCTTTATGGGTAGAATGGGTTTGTTCTACTATCAGTCCTACTCAAGCAACGTGTTCGTGTAACCTGAAACAAACAGTCCCAGTGCCTCTTAATACGTGCACAGGACTGGATCACCCTCCCCAGATAACAAATCATCGTCTGGAAATCAAGCGAAAAAACCCAACAACAGCCCAATGTTATTAATAAATACTTCATAACAAGCGAAAAAGCCAGCAGAAAAAATCCGGGACAGATGCCCTCTTGCTGCTGCACCTGTTGTTCTGTTGGCTGTTTAAGGGAAGCAGAGTCTGAGTTGCAAGCAGAAGCAGAGTGCTCTCAGGAGATAGTCTAGCTCAGAGGCTGAAACAGCAGCTTATACCCGTAAAACATGAGCAGGGAACAGCCCACCTCTGCAGGTGAGCCCTGGGGGAAATGCTCTGCGTTGGTGGGAGTCGTAGGGCAAACACAGGGTGTCCAGAAGAGCTAAGCCAAGCTTTCCGGCACAGGCAAACTCGTAGAAGCTGTAAATAACCTGGGCGAAATCTGCAGTGAACTGGAAAGAATTTACTGCTTCTGATGGAAACTGTATACAAATAGAGTTCCGTGAAAGCAGTTTCCTAGAGTTTCAGACGAAAAACAAAATGCAGTCAACACACTGAGTTAAGAATTTCTTTGGAGTTTGAGGTTTGTTTGAACCCGAAGTGAAGCGCAGTAGTTGAAGCCCCAGATGCAGTTTTCCTGAACCCTCCCCAGTCAGCCCATTACCCACCGTACTCTGCCCTGTGTTGAACTTTTCCAGCAGTTGCTGTTGGTAGCCACAAAAGATGAAATCAAACATCCAGAGTTTCTTCTAAAAGCTTTCACTGCCCAGATCAATTCGACCCTGGAAATACTGAGCCTTACCCAAGTCCCTTGCTATTAAGGGTCAATCTTTCCTCTGCTAAATGCAGAGTCAAACTATAAGACAGGGTAAAACACTGTATTAGCAGATAGAGTGGCAAATGATCAGTAACTCAAGGAAGGACATAGAGATGAATGAATGATAAATCTATCTTCATAGCACGGTGACTTCAGCTGCGACGAAGCACGATCGCTCTAATGCAATGACATCAACATAAAAAATTCATATACATCAAATATTCAGTGCTTCAGTGAGACCTGGATAAAAGTCACACGGGGAAATTATAGAAACACTGAAGGACAGTCTTTATTCCTTCTGACAGTAAGAAAACGAAGGTCCTCTTTGTCAGACCTATGGGGTTTTCTATGTGCTTCACCTGTCCCATATCCTATTTTCAGCTGAAGTAGTTAATACACAGCAACACACGCACTTCTCTTCATTCACCAGTCCCTTACAGAATATTCTTCCCTTAGAGCCTTACGAGAAAAGCTCAGATTGAAATCAGTCTTAGAGCACCCTTTCTCCAATTAGCCAGCCATTTAAGTTCCGTGCAAGCGTCTTGGGGTACCTGGAAGGGAGGACAACAGAGTGGCCTGTGATAACCTGCTCACACCTGTCACCTTTCTTAAAAATAGTCATTGAGTCAGCCTTCCTCATGGTTTCCCACTGGTGCTCAGTGACATTGTAAATAAACAGGGAGTGATTCTGATGACGCCCTGCAAATTCCTGCCATGTCCATGGAGAATCCCATCCATCCGGTCACAGTGATTGACGCTCTCCCGTTCCAGTTTATTACATGCCATCTCAACGTTTATATTCAAGCAACAGATTGTGGAGAGGCTATAGTCCTGTGTTCATGCGAGGTCCTAGTTCTTTCACAGTGGTGATACCTGCAGACAGTATCTGTTCCAGCCTCCTGACATGAGTATTTGCCCAGAGCACTGCTGGGGAAGTGGATGATGAATGTATCGTACATCCAGAGGAAGTTTAGGCTGGATATTAGGTTAAACATTTCTTTACAGAAAAGGTTGTAAAGCACAGGAACAGGCTGCCCAGGGAAGCGGTTGAGTCACCATTCCTGGAGGTATTCAAAAGACATATAAATGTAGTGCTGAGGGACGTGCTTTAATGGTGATTTGGCAGTGCTGGGTTCTCAGTTGGACTTGATGATCTTAAAAGTCTCTTCCAACCAAAACGATTCTGTGATGGGATCTGGAGATGCATTAAATGAATCAACCTGTCATTTCCTTCCTCTCTCCTGCTCCTTTCTGTGAGGGCACACTTTGCAAGGGATTTAGCCTTTTTGTGATCAATCTTTTGCCACCAGACAAAGATGCAACGGACACCTTTCCATGTGGCTTTTGCCACTGGTCCTTCATCGTGTTCGGGGACTTCTCAAGCCCAGTGGTGTCAGCCTCAGACTGAATGAGTTAGAAACAAGGCGTAAGCAATTTTCCAGGTGTGGGGAGAGAGCCCTGATGGGAAGGGATGCATAACACACTCTTGGAGAAGAGTCAACCAGTCTGAGTCAGTGAGCAGCTGAGGGAAACAAAATGATGAAGGACGTCTACATTTGGAAACAGAGCAGTGTTTCAGGATCCAAAGTGCATCAACATCATCACCATAAAGCAAAAGGCGGAAGGGAAGCCATGGAGAGCTAATAAACAGACGAAAATCTGGCTCACAGAGGTACCTGGCTCTGCTGCAGGTATTATAGTCAATTTGCACATCTTCTCTCTGAAGAGAGTTTTCTAAAAACATCTCTTGGAGAGGTCGCCTTGCCAAGAACAACATTTTATCATCAGCCCAGTCAAAACCAGCATTTTAGCTGGGGCAAGCACTCAGTGTGCAAATAATGTTTTTCCAAGAGCAGAGCTTCCCATATTGGAAGGTAGAAGCTGTTAGCACACGACTTTCACTAAATCCCCCTTCTTTTTGATAAAATGTTATTTTCATCCCTCTCCTCCCCTTAATAAAACATTAGTTTTGCACGGTTCCTGCCCTTCACAAAACACTGTCTTCCTCAAGCAAAACTCCAGAGAACACTCCACTTTTCAGCCCTTAAATTGCCCTGGTCCTTACTCCTGATAAAATGGCATTTGCTGTTAAGTCTCCACTTCTGATAAAATGCACCTTTTCCCAAACTCCTGCTCCTGATAAAACAAGATCGGCTCCTGAGAAAATGTTATGCTTGGCAAAGGCTGCTCCCGATAAAACACTTCCTTTTGCCAAACCTCTACTTCTAATAATTTTTTTTTTCCTCTCAAAATTATTATTATTTCCCCTAAAGCCTCCTTAGCCTCAGATATTGGATAGGACACAACAGTGGGTGACAGGGGAGCGTTTGCCAACCGCTTGATCCACAGCCAGATTGTTAACAGTGAATTCCCATCGAATGTCTCTTGCACAGCAGGGCTCTTCCGAGAGCTTTGGAAGGAACAGTGAAAAAGATATTTGCACCCTTGTGCTGAAAATGGACTTAGTTATCGTATTAGCTCCTCATGTAAAGCAGACGTGGATCGATGTAGAATTGAATACAGTCAGACCCACTGACAGGTTAAAAGCGAGTCGCCTACAGGAATGTTCAGGACTTTCCAGGTCTCCAATAGTTAAGGTTCCAGTGAGGTGAAATGAGGTTATAGACAGGAGATCCTGGCTTGTTCCCAGCAGTGCTCTGGACTGACAGCAGTCAGTCTCATCCTGCCCAAATTCTCTTTGGTGACTGCCGTAGCGCGCCACACGCTTCTCCAAAAAGGCTTCTTCGAGTACCTGCAAACATCTGTTCCTGCAGTTGTGAAGTGCTGTAGGAAGGGTGACGATGGCAGAGGGGCCGGTGAGATGTTGGCCCAAGACTAGAGGGCTTGGTTAGTCTCTTCTGGAATGCTCTCCCTGTTTGTGTAATCACATGTCCCCCTGTCTGGCAATGTTTGACCTGAGTCCAAGGCCCTTCACCTACTTCAGTGTCAAGTCTCATTCAAGAGCTTGTAGTGAATGTCCTGATGTTTTTCATGTGTTTGCACAAAGCGCAGCTGATCACTTACACGTGTGGGTAGAGGGCTGTGGCACACACCGTGTAAGGAAGGTGTGAGAATCTGCCTGTCTAGCTTGGAGAAGCCTCAGGTGTCTCAGTGCTGCCTGTAGCTACCTAAAGGGCACTTTAAAGGAGACAAATCCAGACTCTTCTCAGAAGAGCACCTCTGCAAGACTGAAAGGCAACAGGAACAAGTTGCAGCAGGGGATATTCCACTCAGACAAAAGGAAGGATAAATATCACCATGAGAGTGGCTGGGCAGTGGAACAGGTGCCCAGAGAGGCGGTGGAGTCTCTGTTCTTAGACATATTCACATCAGAGCTGGGCACAGCCCTGGGCAATCTCAGCTTTCAAGAGAGCACTGCTTTCTTGAAAGTGACTTCTCTCAACTAGACTTGGTTGCTCAAAGCCTCATCCAACCTGGCCTTGAGCACCTCCAGGGAGGGGACAGCTAAAACCTTTCTGAGTAATTCCAGAGTCTCTCCACTCTTGCGCTGGAGAACTCCTTCGTAAAGAAAATACGTTATGGACAGCAACGTAGAAGAGTAACATGTGAACAAGAACCCAAGAGCCTTGAACTCATTTCAGTTCACCAGCCACTGGGCTCAGTGACTAGTGAGCCCCAGCAGGAATGAGCAGTGTATCAGAGGGGGCACTGGCTCAAGATATTTCACTGCTCCCTTGCTCAGTCGAGTGAAAAGGAGCCCTTTGTCCTTACAGTTAGCAAAAGTTAATACCTTTGCTTTACTTTTTAAAATAAAAAGGTAAAATCAAAGCCAGGTCTTACTACTAAGAAGCTGAAGTAATTAATGATCTTCCTCTTGCTTGCTTGCCCTCTGATTTTAACAAAGTGACAGTGGACAAGATGTAGTGACGTGCAAATCCTGAAGTCATTAAGCTGTAAAACATGACAGCACTACCTTTATTCCATCAAAGAGGCTGGAAAATCAGTGTTGATCCTTTCCCTCTCTCCACAACTCAGCAGATGCAGATGTGTTCTGAAAACAGAGTAAAACCCTGCCTTTTTTTAGAACTGGTACAGAGTACAACATGAATCTCTCACTTCAGATTAGCAAATGTAATGATCCTTGTCTGGTTTCATTTGTGTTATCTTTTCATCCTGGAATGGGTGAGTTTTCTTGCCAAGAGAAGAAAAAAACCCCATAAAATGCTTTCCAGGTTATGTCATAATAATAAACCTTAGATCCACTACAGCAGAAGCCGCATGAGAGAAATGTTAACAAGTCAGTAATAATGACAAACAGACCTATGATCTAACAGCCCTTACGCTGCAATGCTTATTTTGAATGAATGATAAGAACAAGATTCAAATGCAGCTACTGGTTTAGGATGTCACGTGCTGCAGTGTTCAAGTTTGGGTCCCAAACTTGTCTGCTCTGGAGAGACCCCAAACCAATGGCCACTTCTGAAAATGTCAGCTGTAGATTTTACTACCCCAACATTCAACTTAAAAGTCCTGCTGACCTAAGTTTTTTCTTAAACACCCCCAGGGATGAATACTCCACCACTGCCCTAGGCAGTCCATTCCAGTGTCTGACATCCTTTCTGTGAGAAAGGGCTTCCTAGCATTAACCCAAACCTCCCCTGGTGCAGCTTCAGGCTCTGCCTGGGAGAAGACCCTGATCCCCATTTATCTATCATTTCCCTTCAGGGAGTTATAGAGAGTGATAAGGTCCCCCCTGAGTCTCCTCTTCTCCAGGCTAAACAACCCCAGCTCCCTCAGCCTTTGTTCATAGCCTTCGAGTCCCTTCACCAGCTTCATTAATAGGCTTTGATGATAGGCTTCTGTAAATAGTTTCTGGGTTTCTTGTGTAATCCCTGTGCTCTGGGCAGGGAGCTTGTTGTAGAACTATGTTCTTGCACACATTTTCCAAAGCAAGCACTTGAGTTTAAGAGCATTTTTCAGCTTCCTTAAATTTCCAGTTTTTTCAGTGTCCCCATGAAACAAAACCGTTTGTGTTTTATCCTTCTGAATAAGAGGCATGTAAATCAACACGAGGTTTTGCTCTATCTACACAAAGTGTTTTCATATCCTGATATCATAGCCTGATGGGGCTCTAGGCCTAGGGAGTGATGTCCCTGCTTGTTGCATGGGGTTGGACTAGATGACCTTCGTAGGTCCCTTCCAGTTCTATGATGCTATGGTTCTGTGATCCCCCGATAAAGCAGAGCAGTGTGAAAAGTGCAAACCCATTGATAGGACTATCCATGGAACCACAGAATTACTGGGTCTGAAACAGACCCCTGAGCTCATCAAGTCCTGCCTATGACATGAAATCACCACATCAGCTACTCCTCTGGCTTTTTGCAGTGTTACATCCCTGTTGTTCTCTGAACTCAGCTGCAGGACCCTATGAAGTTTTCTACCTCACTGCCTAACAATGGGAGCCGGAGTTTCCCTGAACTCTCTTTATGACTCATGTTGTTGATCTATTTTAAGGAAGCCATCCCATTCCAAAATGCAGTCAGTCCTGCCACGTTCACCTGCTACTCCTGGCTGCTCTTCAGCTGCTAATTTGCACATCACGTAAGCACGTAAAATCTGCAATTAAACTAGAAATCAAATCTCCGCACCAGGCACAGTTAATGACCTTTCTGTAAATGACATACGCAGATTAAGAGGTACCTTTTAAAGAGAGGAACACCCCCACGCACCCCCCCAAACCCCAACAAGACACTCTACTGCATTGCTTGTAGGAGTCACGCATCGGGCCCTGACTCACTTGCTATTCTAAATTGCTGCAGTCACAATTATGTTACGCTTCAAATATTAGTCCCATAAATAAGGCCATTAATGCAGATGTGGTTTTCTAGGAAAGCTTTACTCAGAGATTTCATTTTTCTATCAATCCCTGTAATAGACACAAGTCTAGAGGCACCCAGCCTCCGTCTAGACGTTCATACCATGCACATAAAAGTTGTATTGCATTTCTCTGCGAGAATGAAACTAGTCCCCAAACAACATTGCACTAGTAAGAAGATATAAACGTCTAGCTCCCCACCTCAGGTAAAACCTTTGTGTCTTAGCAGATAGATAAATTTTAGAGGTTAATGTTAAAACCAAACAGGTCTAAGGAAGGAAGAGAATGAGCAGCTATTGATTTTCTCTGTGGTAAATAACCACATAATATTTGGAGGGGGTTTGAACTGCTAGGGCGCAGTCTGAGCGCAGTGTGTAGGGGCTGTGCATTGTCCACCTGATGAAACCAGTTGCCAAGGCATTTCTCATGCTGGGAGGAAACATTCACACAGGAATAACAACCCTCGGCCACATCTCCTACAGTGGAACAAAGAAACCAGATAACAAGAACTTCGACTGGTGTGGATTTGCTGATGTTATTTAAGAAATGAGAATTGCTCTGTTTGCCAGAGAAGAGGATTTCTTCCTTTCTCTTGGAGAACTGGGGGCAGAGACTTTTCTTGGACATCCTAATGACAAGCAGAAGGCAACTGATGGCTGGATTAGGCATGAATATAAGTGCAGACACTGAGGGTCTGTACGCTCACCCATAGCTCCTGATCAGGTCACTTTGCTGGCAGCACAGCAGGTTGCCTCTGTGCCCTCAGGTCAGCTTGGCTCCAAGCTTCCTAGGGCATGAATTTCCATGACTTACGAGCTGTGGGGTTAGGAAAGACATAGGATCATATGGATCAACAGCACTGTATTTTGACTGTTCCCTGCAACTGCTAATTGCTGTGAAATGTGAAGCATTGGAAAGGGCTCCCGGAACACAGGACAGCTGCTTGCAGCAAACACATTCTAACAAAGTAAAAAATACATCCCTTAACCAAAGAGACTATTAGGTTGCTGTAGGAAATTCTGAGTTCCATTTCTTAGTGCTTCTTATATTTTGCAGTGTCCCGCATGGAGGTCGTAACCATTTTATCTGTAGTCGGTGACACCCAAGTTCTAGACTGGAAGGGGAGAAGGCAAAGGGCACTGTCGGAGAGGAAAGTGTCCTAGGACTGCAGTAGGGCACAGACAGCAATAATGGGCATTAGTAGCTTTTTATTGCTGTAGAACAGCCACAACAGAGTGGCTGCAGTAGCTATCCTGGTAGAATGCCAGCTCCTCTCCTTGCTCAAGCTTGAGCTTCTCTCACAGGAGAAGCACAGAGATTGGTCTGAAGGGTAGCAGACAGTGACACGTTGTACGTATCCCTGCGGTAAAATACAAAGCAGGAAAATCCACTGTGGCCACGAAGCTATAAATTGCACTCAGTGGACATGCTGTCAGAGAATTAATTTGAAAACTAGCTCTGGTTAAAAAGCCACCGGTGAGTTATAGCAATAGCATGCATAAGTTAGCTGAAAGCTCCTTTGAATCTAAAGGAACTGAAATGACGGGGATCTTGCTCTTACTAGAAGTGCAGAGATAGATTCCCTTACAGCAGGAAGCCTCTCAGATGGGACTGACTGCAATCTGTATTGGTAAACATTAATAAAACTGATGTCATCACTAAGACATTCACACAGAGAACAGGAGAGCTGAGTACACTGAGAAAAACGATGGGAAAAGAGAGTCTTCTGAGTAGCACGATGCTGGCACTGTGATCAGGGAGAAGCAGTTATTGAAATCCTTCTTCATTCTGCTGAGGATCTTGCTCAGAGTAAACCTAGAGCTCCTCAAAGAAACACCTCTTCCAATGTTTAAATGGTCTTTTCTTCCTTGCTTTGTCAGTCCTTTCACCTGTGATCATTTGTTGAGGTTGCTGCCACCTGTGTTATTCATGGTGGCTTGCAAGCAGGAGTACAGAGCAGGGCAACAAAGCTGGTGAAGAGACTGGAGGACGCGTCTGATGAGAAGAGGCTGGGGGAACTGGAATTGTTGAGCCTGAAGAAGAGGAGCCTGGGACCTTACTGACCTTTACAGCTACCTGAAAGGAGACTGTAGGGAGGCTGGTGTTGGCTTCTTGTCCTAAACAGCTGCTGACAGGACAAGAGGAAATGGCCACAAGTTGCACCAGGGGAAGATCAGAGTGGAAATGAGGAAAAATTTCTCTAGTGGAGGAGTAGTTAAACATTGGAACAGGGCTGCCTAGGGAAGTAGTGGAGTCCCCGACCCTGGAGGTGCTCAAAAGGCGAGTGGATGTGGGACTTTGGGACATGGTCTAGTGGTCATGGAGGTGTTGGGCAGAAGGTTGACTCGATGGTCTTAGTTCTTTCCAACCTTAGTGACTCTGTGATCTTCACTCTGCCATTCTTTGGAAGCTTTCAAGCCCACCCTTCTTCCCAACCTGGAAAACCTCCCTGGGCTATGCGAAGAAGGTGCTTACAGCCTTTAAGAAGTCCTTTATTCATGTTGCACCTGCAGCCGTCACAAAAGGAAATAATGAGCAATTTGTCCCTGTGATTTTCTACAGAAACACAGTCTATCAGAGGGCTTCTAAGAAAGCAGACTTTTCCAACAGCTTTAATTGCCCGGTATAAAGAATTTACTGCAAAGAAAAAGGGACCCTCAGAAGGCTGTGTTTTCACCCCAGACTATTCCAGTTCTTCTGAAGAGCACGTATAACTTGCTAAAAAGCTTAGCAATATTTTATTATTTTCTTTTCAGAAGTGTAAAAAAATACTTTAAAGTGCATATATGGACTGTCCACAGATTTATTGCCAATGGCTCTTTGTAAGGCAGCCGGAATGAGGCTGCTCGTGTGCATAAATGAGTCCAGCTGGTACATTTACTGGCAGCTTTATAAGAACACCTCCAGAACTGCTCAACATTTGTGAAAGGCAGGGTATCAAACAAACTGGACTGGACATGTGGGCCAGTTGATGGGCAAAGCACCATAAACCTCACTAGTGCAGCTGTGACTATAAAACGTTTCAGATCCGCCTCCTCCCCACTCCCCCCCCCAGAAAAAAATCAGACACACAAACATGTAATGAATTTAAAATGAAAAACCTGGAATGCTTAGAGGGCCCGTATAATGATTTGGGAGAGTCCATTACAGGTCATACTTAAAAAAAAGAAGTGAGGTTTAGTAGTCAATATATTTTGTTGCTTCCTTTAATCAGCCTCTATTAAAATTTCCCAGCAACAATTAACTTTCTTTCTATTTTTAAAATCACTTTTCAGAGGGCAGCCTGGTATTAATATCCATCAGAACAAGGAGACCTCTTTAATATCGCTGTCGAGAGAGCGGTAGCATTAAGGTACAAAGGCAGGCTCTGCCTATTTGTGTTAAACACAGCAAGTAAAGCCTTTTGCTTCATGTATAATAAAAACCTAGCGAACCTTTATTCTTCCTCTGGCACTGATGGTGCCTACATCTGGCCACTGCAGCACCTCTTGAGGAAATTTATGTCCTCAGAATAATTTCTTTCATTTACTTCTATGGTTTTTTTAGCAAGTATCAGCGCTGGTAGTAGTGAAATCCTCTCGCTTCAAGAAAGAGATTGAGGGGCTGGAGTGGGTCCAGAGGAGAGCAACGAGGCTGGGGAAGGGACTGGAGGGAAAGTCTGATGAGGAGAGGATGAGAGAGCGGTTGTTTAGTCTGGAGGAGACTCATGGGGAACCTTATCACACTCTGTAACTACCTGNGTGCCCTGTTCTGGCTGATGTGGTGATGTGAGGTCATAGGCTGGGTCCCTCTCCACAGGGTACTCTCCAGCCAGGTTGATCCCAGTCTGAGCTGCATTCAAGGGTTCTCTATTACCAGGTTCAGGACCCTGCACTTGTCCTCCCTGAACTTCATGAGGTTCCTCACTCACCCTGTCCAGGTCCCCCTGGAGAGCAGCTCTCCCTTCAGAAGTGTCACTGTGTTTGCTGTCATCAGCAAACTTCATCAGGGTACTGTTGATCCCAGCATCCAGATCATTTATGAAAATACTGGAATCTTGGATCAAAGGTGGAGAGAAGACATTTCAATAGAGTACACAAAGTGGAACTGTGCACAGTGTCTGCACTCAATGGCTTTTTCTATCTCAGCTCTGAAGGGTATCAAAGGTTGGGCAAACATCCACGCTTAGCATTACACCCTTTAGGACACAGGATGTCCCCAGCACTTTGGGGCCGCAGGGTACTGAATACCCCAGCCAAGCCACTGCTGCCCTACATAGAGGCAGCTCAGGGTCTATCCCATCCCTGACCATGAGATCCAGTCTTGTGCACACCGTGTATCTGAGCCCTGAAAGCCTCTGATTTATGCTGTGCAGCCAGAGCTGGGTTATGTTTATAGCTGTCTGGAAAGCTGCCAGCGCCCATGTTTCTGAGGAACTCATGGGCTAAGTCTCCACAAAATTAGGAAGCTCCTTCACAATTCCTGACAGCTGAAGGCACTCTGGGGACTGTCATTAAGACAAAAAACCTCCACAAATGGAATCTGGCTAAAGCAGCCAAGCCAAGCTCTATAAAAAAAAGAGAGGCAATAACTAACCAACTGTGCCACATTATGGGAAAAGAGTGTGTTCCATCCTTATCTGAACTGCTCTCTTAACCAGCATCAGGCAGTATCTGTGTGTGGAGGATGGAGGGAGAACATCTCCATCAGCCGTGCGCTGGCATGCAGGCACCATGCAGAGCATCTTCTTCATCCGCAGTTCAGCTGCCCACACCTATTACCAGTCAGACCTCTTTCCACATAGTACAGTTGTCCAGAAACACTATCAGTTCCTATTGAGGGCACCTTCTTCAGCAAGAGCCAAGGCCTCCCTTGTGATTACACTGACACACCACAGGCATGACACACCGTCCGAAATGGGATGGGTAACGCTGGGGGGATTAAAAGTAACAGAGACGGCTGCAGGATTTGGGTGGAATGAGTGGAAAACTGTTGTCAGGCTGGTTTCTAAAGAAACGCAGTGATTAACTGCTCCCTGAAAGACAATAGTAGGAATAGTGTGGCCAGCAGGACTAGGGATGTAATCCTCCCCCTGGACTGGACACTGGTGAAGACTCACTTCAAGTACTGGGAGCAGTTCTGAGCCCCTTACTTCAAGAAATAGATTGAGAGGCTGGAGCGGGTCCAGTGGAGCAGCAGGGAGGGAAAGTCTAATGAGAAGAGGCTGAGGAGATCTGGGTTGTTTAGCCTGGAGGAGACTCAGGTGGGACCTTATCACTGCCTGTAACTCCCTGAAGGGAAATTGTAGACAGGTGGGGGTTGGGCTCTTCCCCCAGGCAGCCAGTAACAGGATGAGAGGGCAGAGCCTGAAGTTGCACCAGGGCAATTTTAGGTTGGATGTTAGGAAGCTCTTCCTCATGGAAAGGTGATCAGACACTGGAAAGGACTGCTCAGGTCAGTGATGGAGTCCCCATCCCTGGAGGTGTTTAAGGACAGACTGGATGTGGCACTGAGTGCCCTGGTCTGGCTGATGTGGTGATGTCAGGTCACAGGCTGGGCTGGATGAGCTCAGAGCTCTTTTCCAGCCTCAATAATTCTGTGACTCTATGATTCTGTAATAGATTAATTTATCCCCTGCTGCAGCTTTTCCTCTTTTGAAACTTGACCTGCAGGGCTTCTGTGTAACAAGCAAATGCTAAGAAAATACAGAAGCTTCACAAGTAACCCCTGTTTACCTGGCCCTTTCTACTCCTTCTGTACCTGGCAATTGGATGTCTCCAGTTTTGTCCTTCTCCCATACCTGCTGTTCTGTGTCATCAGTAGAGAGAAGCAGTGCAACATTGAGGGACCTATGCTGATTTGTGTTGGCTGTTGGGGTGACCTCAAGATGTACAAATACAACAAGATTTCACTCTGTAACAAATATTACTGGTAAAATCCTTCTCCTTCCTCAACAATCTTCACTGGTAGGAGCAAAAGGAAGGAAGAAAAATGCACTAGTTACCTCGAGGTGCAGATCAAACTCCAAGCATTTATTTCCTGCTGCTGAGGTTTGCATTGTGGAGGAGGAACAGTTCAGTCTAAGCTTAAAGAGCCTCTCTCTAGCAGAACTCTTCCTCAAACACTGTCAAAGTCAGGCCACGTTGGCTACCTCCTGTTAGTATTTTGAGTTTGGATTACATTTTCTTCTGCTCCAGCTGATAGACCATCTCAAAGATCCATGCTGTATTAGTAGTGATAATCCTTCCTTCTTTGGCTGGAGGCCACAACAGCAGAAGCACAGCCAATCTCTTATCTCACATAGTCCCTGTCTAATTCATCCTCTATGCAGACAACCATTTATTTACTCTCCGAACCAGGAGCCAAAAGCTGTGACTGATCCTGAATACAGTAGTTGCTTATTTGGAGCTGTGAGCAGTTTGGGCAGTTTTAAAGGCCTCAGATGGACTGACATCATGTCCTGCATATTTACCCAGGTAACTTCCTGACTTCCAAATACCCACCTGTACTTTTTCCTTTGCTCATGTTTTCCACCTGTGGGTTTTTTTGCTCCTGTAAAACCTTGGTTCACTCAGCCAGTGTTGATATTGCATCCCTCTGGATGGAGTAGTCTTTGGACTACTGAGCAATTGGTGACCGGGTCAGAATCTATAATCATTCAGGTTGGGAAAGACCCCTGAGATCATCCAGTCCAACCAATAACCCTACCCTACCAAGGTCACTGCCAGATCAGATCTCTAAGCACCACATCTAAATGATCTTTAAACACCTCTAGGGATGGGGACTCAACCCCCTCCCTGGGCAGCCTGTTCCAAGGCCTGACCACTCTGTCAGTGACAAAATGTTTCCTCATGCCCAGCCTGCCCCTGCCCTGGTGCAGCTTGAGGCCGTTCCCTCTTGTTCTATCACTAATGACCTGAGAGAAGAGAGCAGCACCCACCTCTCTACAGTGTCCCTGCAGGTAGTTGTAGAGAGTGAGCTCTCCCCTCAGCCTCCTCTTTCTCAGGCTGAACAGCCCCAGCTCCATCAGCTGCTTCTCATCACACTTGTTGTCTAGGTTCACTGTCCTTCTCTGCACCCACTCCAGCACCTCAGTGTCTTTCTCAAATTGAGGAGCACAAAACTGAACCCAGTACTCAAGGTCTCTGAACTTTTTGTCAACGTGCATTTATAATGTTGTCATGGAATTACAAGGCACCCTTAGACCAGCACACACTGTGTCTGCTCCCCTTTCCAGCTGACTTCTCACAGCCTTAAGCTGGCTGCTGTGAAAGCCAAAATGCTGGTTGGGTTGACATGAACTATAATAAAATGAGTGTCATTGTTTGCAAACTGCTGGAGCGCTCCCGAGGAGGCCACAAGGATGCTCAGAGGGCTAGGGCACCTCTCTTAGCTGCAAGACTGCAAGTGTTGGCATTGTACCCAGAGCAGAGATGGCTCCAGAGAGACTTTATAGAGGTCTTCCAGTAGCTCAAGGGGGCTACAGGAGAGCTGGGGAAGGGTTTTTTAGAAGAGTTTGCAGTGATAGGATGAGGAGAAATTGCTTTAAGCTAGGAGAGGGTAGATTTGGATTAGATATTAGGAGGAAATTCTTTACAGTGAGGGTGGGACCAAGGGAAGTTGTGGGAAGTGTAAGAGAAAGGGACCTGGGGGTCCTAGTGGCCAGCAGGATGACTCTGAGCCAGCAATGTGCTCTGGTGGCCAAGAGGGCCAACAGCATCCTGGGGGGGATCAGAAAGAGGGTGGTTAGCAGATGGAGACAGGCTCTTCTCCCTCTCTACTCTACACTGGTGAGACCAACATCTGGAATGTTGTGTCCAGTTCTGGGCCCCTCAGTTCCAGAAGGACACAGAGCTGGTGCAGGGTGTCCAGCACAGAGCAATGAAGATGATGAAGGAAGTAGAGCACCGCCCTGATGAGGAAAGGCTGAGGGAGCTGGGTCTCTTGAGCTTGGAGAAGAGGAGGCTGAGGGGGGACCTCATTCATGTCTACAAATATGTGAGGGGTGGGTGTCAGGAGGATGGAGCCAGGCTCTGCTCAAGGTCATCTGCTGATAGGACAAGGGGCACTGGGTGCCAGCTGGAACAGAGGAGGTTCCCTATCAATATCAGCAGGAATTTCTTCCCAGGGAGGGTACTGGAGCACTGGACCAGGCTGCCCAGGGNGATCCCTAATGATCCTATGATTCTATGAAGTTACTGGGACTGGAATGCACACCTATGGCACACGGGTAAAAGTTCTTCTTCAAGTGCCCTTTTATTGCTCACAAGGCTGGCCATTCTTAGACTCCAGCCCAAGAATCTCTCCCAAAACCCCTTTCCGAGTCATAAGCTGTTTGACTTTGCTTTGCACACTGAAAATGCAGATGCACAGCCTATTTGTAGTAGCCCACAACAACAGAAACTTGCTGACAACTCTCATTGATTTTGTTACTATCATAAATACCTCAGCAGAATGACATGGCAAGCCACATTATTATCCTGTGGTTTGCTAGTCCTGAAGTGTGTTTTTCTAACTCAGTGATGGATGGCAAGGCTGTATCAATCAAGGATTGTAAAGGCATAAATCTAATTGTTGTTGTGATTTGCTTTTGTAGAGTACACCCCGTTCTAGCTGTAATAACACACTCCGGGCTATGCATTTCCAGAGGATTACAGACCTTATTGCTCTTCTTGGGTGGTTATTCAGTCAGGCAGCCAAATACCTTCCTAACACTACACGTAGAGGCCTGTACTACACTGCAATGTAGTATATGAAAGAGATAATTTCAATGGATAATGGCCCCCCACCACTTTGTAAATGTTATGGCAAAGCCAAGATTTTATTGTAAGAGGAAATTGAACTCAAGGCAAAATCCTGTTGCAGTCGCTAAGGAACACAGCTATTTTATTACAAAGGCCACAGCCTACTAGGAGTTGGTTACTGTGGGCTTAGACCTGCAGGAAGATGCCTGGAAGATCCTGTGTGCATGCAAAAGGAGAATGTGTGCAGGGAGACAAAGGACACTGCTTCTGTGAAGGAATATTCTGCCATGGGGCTACTGCACAACTTCCTGAAGGAGGAAGGGCTAACAGAGTCTTCATCCAAGCAGCAGTGTGGGGGTAACAGATACGTTCTGGGATCTGGCGAAACAGTAGGAGGTTTTCTCTTCAATCTTAACCTAAGTCCTTTGCCAGTTTCAGTTCCTGTAGATGACTTTTCATGCTCTTTATCAACACAGTTCCTGCATGTCAGGGAACTGATGCTCCATGCATGCATCCTCACCCAAGCACGATAGCTGGGCAGCACAACTTTGCCCCTCCAGCAGCAGCAGTCCTTCACGTGCTTCTGGGGGAAGCGGGCACACTCACTTCTGCTAACATCTGAGGACTGGGGCTGCCCTGCAAGCTACCTTGTTAGGGGGCAGTTGGTCTTAGAAGTAAATATTGCATAGCATCCTGCCACTTGAGTAAGAGAATCATAGAGTCATAGAACCATTAGGGATCAGAAGGGACCTCGAAAGATCATCCAGTCAGATCCTCCTACCACAGCAGGATCACCTAGACCAAGTCACACAGGAACACAGCCAGGAGGGAGCATAGAAACTGCTGTACTGGATCTGTAGGGTGAATCTGACCATGACCCTTGCCAGGTGCTCAGCAGATGCTGATGTACCACAGTTGGCAGATGTGGGATAATCTCCACTCCACACACATTAGGTCTCATCCTGATCTCAGGCTTAAACTGTGAATCAAGAGGTTTAATGGTTGGATAACTTCCAGTGGGCCAGTATTATTTATGTAACTGAATCAGGATTTGTCCACACAGCCAGACAGAAATGGGGGGGCAGCACATTTGGGCAGCACTAGGTTAGCACAGGGGCTGCAGCCAGGTCAAGAGCGTGACCGCTCTATATTAGGGGACTGGATGGCCAAGTCAGGTCCTGTTTCTGCAAAATAATGTGTTTAAAGTGAACCCACAGAACCACAGAATGTTAGGGATTGGAAGGGACCTCGAAAGATCATCTAGCCAGTGCCCCTGCCAGAGCAGGATCACCCAGATCAGGTCACACAGGACTGTGAATAGGCAGGTTTTGAATGTCTCCAGAGCAGGAGATTCCACAACCTCTCTGGGCAGCCTGTGCTAGGGCTCTGTCCCCATCACAGTGAAAAGGTTTTCCTTACGTTTATGTGGAATCACCTCTGCTCCAGCTTGCACCCATTGCCCATTTTCTTACCACTGAACACCACCGAGAAGAGCCTGGCTCCATCCTCCTGACATCGCCCTGAGGTCATCTCATAGTCTCCCTTCTCCAAGTTAAAGTGATCCAGCTCCCTTAGCCTTTCCTCATCAGGGGGATGCTCTACTCTCTCAATTATCTCTGAGATGATTTCCCCTGTGAGTTTTAGCAGTCCAGCCAGCTTGGCCAGCAGCTGTGTCCCAAAAACCTTGTGCCCTCCAGAGCAGTCTCCTCTTGATCCAGCTCTCCTTGACTCAAACCCACATCTAGAGCTTGCGGGGTCTCCAGTACAGATTTTGGAACAGGTTCAGACCGATCTTGTAATGCATATGGTGGTGGGGCTTAGGAGATTGTTTTGCCAGGTTTAGGTGATTAATTATCTTGCTGGGAGAAGTCCAGCCAGTACAGTAATACCAGACAGGTGTTTATTAATATTACAACCGTATTTCCTCCCGGTGTTTGATCTCTCCAGCTCCTGACACTGTGACTTAGCGGAGACAATTGTCAGTGACACCTGATCCATCCTTTGTTTGGCACAGGGGTATCTTGTGTTTCACCTCCCCTCTCACAGGTGCTGAAATAAAAACAGAAAGGGAGAAGTAGGGTTTACCGGGGTGTCCAGTGGGAAAACCCAGTGAGACTGCACTGATTTTCCATGCCAAGAGCAAAGGGGAGCAGTTGGGGTGGGTACCTGGAGCTGGCAGATGCTGGGAGGAATGCTCCTCTTCGACTGCTTGCTGGAAGCCATAGAAGTGCCTTTAAGACATGACTCACATGGAAAGTGATTAAAGCTGTGAGGTATGGGATGTAGCAGGAAGCAGAGTTATTTGCATCCCAGACTTTTAAAGATTTATCTGGGTGTTTGATTTTACAGACATGATGCAGAGGCTGGGGAGAGGTTCTTTTCACAGATCTTTGCATCAGATGCATGAATGTTTCAATAATCCCTGCATTATAGGCACGGAGCTCTAAGCCTATGACTTCATGTATTTCTTCGTGCTATATATTAAACGTATGGATCAACAAGGAATTTGTCCTTAATGTCTTCCTTCCTGTCTACTCGAGCTATTAATGAATGCCTACAGCCCATGTTTGTTGCTGTGATTAATTGGAATTCGAGGTATGTGCTCGTGGTGACCAATGGTGGAGGTGGATTTCTTGCAGTACAAGGGTAGGCATGGAATAGTAGGGGTTTTATTTTCTTTATACAATTCATTTCTGCAAAACTTAAAAGCTGTTTCTAGAGGGGTGGGATGGAGAGAGGAGCAGAGGCAGGCTTGTGTCTGTGAGGGAAAAACCTAGTTTTATTCTGGATGCAGCTTAATGAAACTCCAGCCTCGCTGCAAGTTTGAGGAGAGGTCCAGAGGAGAGTGATGAGGCCGGTGAAGGGACTGGAGGGAAGGCTGATGAGGAGAGGCTGAGGGAGCTGGGGGTGTTTAGCCTGGGGAAGAGGAGACTTAGGGGGAACCTTCTCCCTCTCTATAACTACCTGAAGGGGAGTTGTAGACTCTTCTCCCAGGCAACTAGCGACAGGACAAGAGGGCAGGGCCTGAAGCTGCCAGGGGAAGATTAGGTTGGATGCTAGGAAGCATTTCCTCACAGAAAGGGTGTTCAGACATTGGACTGGACTGCCCAGGGCAGTGGTGGAGTCCCTGTCCCTGGAGGTGTTGAAGGACAGCCTGGCTGTGGCCCCTAGTGCCCTGGTCTGGCTGATGTGGTGATGTCAGGTCCTGGGCTGGGCTGGATGAGCTCAGAGGGCTTTTCCAGCCTCAAAGATTCTGTGATTCTCTGAAAGGATAAAGAAAGCCTGGGCAGTGTGTGTCCTGGGGCACTTCTGGAGGCATCTCAGTCCTCTCAACGTCTCATTGCCAATGCAAAGCCCACCTAAGCTTGGTGAAGCCTGAGGTTTCATTGTGGGATAGTTACTCGATGTGTGGCATTCAGTGATCTATTAAATGACAGCCTATCCTTGCAGCAAAGGTGCTGCAGCCCTAGGATCATGTTTGTGGCCTTTTCTGGACTCGCCCCAACAGTTCTTATGTTGACAACACCAGAACTGGATGCAGAATTCGAGTCTCTATAGACTTCTTATTAAGAAGTCAAGAAAACACATGAAAATTACAAGTATAATACTCTATTCCTTGTGTTATTATCAGTCTAATTTCTTTTAGATCCCATCTGAGAAACAGTATCTGCTCCATCTACTTGATGAATCTGTTCTCCTAGCCACCCTATTTGATATGCTGCCTGCCTGCTAATTTGTTTTCCCATGTAAATCTCAGGCAAATTAACTCCATTTCAGTATCAAAAAAAGTCTGAAACACTTTCAGTGACACGGGAGACTTCCATAAGACCTTTTGTAAACAGGGGGAGAAATTACCTCTAGTTTTCAAGTACAGGCTTTGTATGGGAATACTTTTTCCTGACTCCTTTCTGACACTGCCTCTGAAGTTGCTCGTTTATCACTGACCAGGTAGAAGCATTATTTCTGTGGGTGATTTTAAAATGGTATATGGATAGGCATAAATAATTTCAGGAGCCAAAAAAATGCCAGGGAAATTACTATTTCCAGTGCTAGCGTTGAAACGGTGCCAAGCCCAAAGGTCTGTAAATTGGACTGTAAGTGTGAAATCCCTCCAGCTGTTAAAAGTATCCCATATCTAATTATATTCACAGTTTTTCAGACTACTCCCTCCATTTGGAGAATCCTGAAACTGCATACTGTGTGCCTGGAAACGAGGACCACATGCGTTCTGTGGAGAGCTCTAAAACATAAAGAAAGCAAATAGTGAGGAGAGATAAGCCGCATATTTGTGTGGTTTTGTCAGTGTTTTCCTATGTGGCTTGCTCTGTTTTCACAACATTTCTTTCTAAACACCATTTACTGTCATGTGCCCACCCCATCATTCCAGATGCCATCACCAGTTAAACGTAAGGAAGTGCCTATTTTCTACATCTATTTCTACACGAAGCTAAAACAACAGCTGCATGAGAGCAATGAAACCCCAAAAGGGGGAAAAGCTTGTTCATAGTCACTGCTCCAGCCTTCAGAATTCAACTGTGAAAGCTCTTTGTGAACACCAAATGGTGCTGCCAGAGGCCGCTTATTTTCATAGAATCCTGAAGGTTGGAAGAGACAAAGAGACCTACAAGATCATCCAGTCCAACTGTCAGCCCAGCCCCACTGTGCCCACTGAAACATGTCTGCATGGCAGAGAGCACATCACCTTTCCATGCTGTGGTCTGGTGTGGAGTCACTGTACTGTTCCCTCGTGTTCCTGCTCTCCCTCTGCCTCTTCTACACTACTGAGTGTGATACTGGAAAATAAAACCCTGAATACTCGTTCCATCCTGATTTTTGTTATATTTTATGCTGGACTCCAGCAGAACAGACCTGACCATTTCAGTTGGAACAAGTGTCTGATTTAACCAGCTGACCAGCTCAAGGTTAAATGCTAAAGGATGTTATTAAGAGAATTGACCAAATGCCTCTTAACACTGATAGTCTTGGGGCATTGACCACCCTCTTGGTGAAGAAAGCCTTTACTGTCCACTTTAAACTTCCTCTGGCACAGCTGTGAGCCCTTCCTACACATCCTATCACTGCATACCATGGAGAAGAGATCACCACATCCGTACCCACACCCCCTCCTCAGGAAGCTGTAGAGAGCAGTGAGGTCACCCCTCTGCCTTCTACCCTCCAGACTAGACAATCTGGAAGGAAACCTACAGGAAGGCTGCAGAGGGACTTTTCACAAGGGGATCTAGCGATAGGACAAGGGGAAATAGTTTGAAACCGAAGGAGAGGAGACTAGATCTTAGGAAGAAGTTCTTCAGTGCAAGGGTGGAGAGACTCTAGAATAAATTACCTGAAGAGGTTGTGGCTGCTGCCCCCTCCCTGGAGGTGTTCAAGGCCAGATTGGATGAGGCCATGAGCAACCAAGTCTAGTTGACAGATGCCACTGCCCATGGGAGGGAGGTTGGAGCAGATGATCTCTATGGTTGCTTCCAACCTCAGCCAGTTTATTATTCTGTATGATTTTCAGATAGACAATATTCAGGTGTCAGTTAAGAGAACTGGAGGGGCAAAAGTTGTTCAGCTAACGTAGAATCGTTTTGGAGCTCATGCACATGAAATCCCATTGAGTGTTGGCCATCAGCTCTATCTATCTATATATATATATGGAATATTCAGTAGGTTTTGTTCCTAACCTATGAAAAAGATTGTTGGAAGGGTTTGAGTTCTTTTAAAACAATTTCTAGTAGCTACAATGAGCTCTGCTGCTGCTGTGGTTCATCATTATCAGGTTGTTCTATTGCCTTGATTGGTTTATGTGTATTACATTTCAGTTTTCCCAGTCTAAGAGGGTGTTTTATTTATTTGCTTGCCACAGACTATAAACACCCATTAAACGGGGAGATAAGGAGAGCTGTACAAGACAATACCCTGCTGTAAAACAGTGCTGAAATGAAAGCACATAGAGATGCTGTGCCTAGTGAACTAAGCCCATGACTAGATTTAGGGGAGGGGATCCTGCTGTGGTAGGGGCATTCGACTGGATGAACTTTCAAGGTCCCTTCTAGCCGCTGACTGTCTGTGATCCTGTGGTAGCACACACCTTCCCATAGCAGAGGATCAGTGTAACTGGCATGTATGCTGCCTTTTTCAGTCAGAACCAAAACGCTACCACTTAGGTACCACTTCCTTCGGTTGCTTCTTGCCCACACATCAGCACAGGGTGAGGAAAGGACACTATTAAATCAGAAGTGTTCCAATTCCTGGGTAACCAACCCATCAGAGTCAACATCTCCAAAATCTGAATATAATATATTGGAATACATTGACTCTCTTATTATTTAATACCATGGAATTCTATTTCTGGATAGATTGAATGTTTTGTTATTAGATATAACTCAATTTGGATTCAAGTCAGCTTGAGAATAAGAATACATCTTCTAAGCCAAGCGGTTAAAACCTTCTTTAGGGCAACTGCACATTGTGATTCTTTTTATTTCGGATATTAATCTCTACATTCCCGTGCATCAGGAGTATTTTTGTGGCAAATCACAAAAGCACATGTATCTTGTCATTCGCTTCGGAAACAAAATGGTTTTAAAATCAGCACATTCCTCCGAAACTTTTGATCTTGGCGGAGCAGCCTATCTGTTAAAAAATTTATAGCCAGAACCAGTCTGTTGCTGTGCACAGCCAGAATACAAATCCCTTTGCTTCTCGCTGCGTGTGTAGATGTTTCTCCTTTCTGCTCCATGTGCCTGTGCCACTGCTGCAAGCTTGCAAGCGTTACCTCCCTGTCCTGCTGCTTGTGCTGCGTGAGCAGGTTATTGCACCTCCGTGCCCTTTGAAGTCATGGCTGTTTCATACATTAGTCAAGCTTATGTGACAAAGAGATTTGCTTTGTTGAAGACTTTATCTAATAAATCTTTGAGAGATGGCAAAATCACTGCTGTTATTTCTGGTTGGCCTCTCTCTTCCTCTGAGATCAGAAAAGGAATGTGTTGGTATTGAGGTGCTGGAGTGGGTCCAGAGGAACAGAGAGGCTAGGGAAGGGACTTCAGGGAAAGTCTGATGAGGAGAAGCTAAGGGAGCTGGGGTTGTTTAGCCTGGAGGAGAGGAGGCTCAGGGGGACTTTGTCACTGTCTACAACTACCTGAAGGGAAGTTGTAGTCATGCAGGGATTGGGCTCTTCTCCCAGGCAACTATTGACAGGACTAGCGACCGAGTTGGATTGGATGTTAGGAAGCCCTTCCTCAAGGAAAGAGTGATCAGACACTGGAATCAACTGCCCAGGCAGGTGGTGGATTCCCCATCCCTGGAGGTGTTTAAGGCCAGACTGGATATGGTCTGTAGTGCCCTGGTCTGGCTGATGTGGTGATGTTAGGTCACAGGCTGGGCTGGGTGAGCTCAGAGGGCTTTTCCAGCCTCAATGATTCTGTGATTCTATAATATAATCAATCCTGTGTAACTTTTTCTATTAAAATGTTATGCTTAGGGTATTTACTAACCCCTACTTCCATAATGGATATAGAACTAAAATCTTTGCCTGCATTTAGAAGTAGTTGAGGACCAAAGAATTTTATACATTCAAGCCCTTACAGGGCCATTTTCTTTGTGAGCAATGAAAATGAAATCGCTGTAACATTTACACATTTGGCAACTGCTGTGGGGACGACTGAGAGCTCCAGAAAATGGATAACGCAGAAGTTCTCAGACAGAACGTAAACAGTTGCAGGATAAAGTGAAATATAAAAGCTCTTCCCTCAATTTCAAACAAACCCTTTAAAGGAAAAAGGAAAGAGGATTATTACTGCTTTTGTTAGGTTGGTGTTCACCAAGAATATGATCATTCTCTATGGCTTCTATGAACCAAGTTCTGTGATGTCTTTACTTAGATAATGAGTTGGTTTCTCTATGAGTACATATAATGTTGAGAGTAATAAGGAACTTGGGGAGAGAAGTGCAGTGCCCCCTGTGAGGCTGACCAGGGTCGAGTGTGCAGGAGGTGTCAGGAACGGTCAGATCCTTTACAACACTAGTGTCACAGAATTGCAGACTGTCAGGGGTTGGAAGGGACTTGAAAAATCATCCAGTCCAATCCCCCTGCCACAGCAGGATCACCTAGATCCTGTTGCACAGGAACAGTCTAGGCGGGTTTTAAATGTCTCTGGAAGGGGACTCCACAACTTCCCTAGGCACCCCCTTCCAAGGCTCTGTCACCTTCACTGGGAAGAAGTTTCTTCTCATATTTATGTGGAACCTCCTCTGTTCCTGCTGACACCCATTGGCCCTTGTGTTCTCATTGGGTGCCACGGAGCAGAGCCTGGCTCCTTCCTCCTGACACCCACCCTTTCCATAGTGATCAACAGTCATGAGGCCACCCCTCAGTCTCCTTGTTAACAAGCTAAAGCAACCCAGCTCCCTCAGCCTTTCCTCATCAGGGAGATGCTCCCCTCCCTTCATCGTCTTGTTCCCAGGTGCAATCAGTTCTACAACTCCTGTCCCAGGTTTGTATCACAGCTGTACAGTGGGTCTCAGGATGAGACCCTGAGAGTCACCTGCCCTCCTTCCATGTAGCGTTGCAGCATTGCTCCTTCTGTGCACCATGTGTGAGTGTCCTGCAGCTGGTTCTTTACCTATTGCTGATCATACCTGTGGCATATCAATACTGACTGTCTCCAATAATGACACCCAAGTTCACAGGATACGTGTAGGTGGTTGTCCTTTCTATGCATCTTGCTCTAAGCTAACTGTCTCAAATAAGGAAGATGATTTGCCTCTGCTTATTTATTTCTACTGTGCATACAGGAGGTTTGACGTGGCCAGCTGAGAGCTGGGCTCTGTCTCGGCTAGTATCTCCATGCAGCAGAATGACTAGGAGCCACATCAGCACTGTATGTGGTTCAGTGGGGGCTGCTTGAGCTCGTGGTTGTGGTTCAGAGCTGTCCAAAGGACCAGCCCAGGGTTAGCAGCCTTATGTCCCCACTAAGGGTTGGGAAGCATTTTGGTCTTGGAAGTAGAGCTTCTGGTCTCTTTTTCCTCCAGCTTCAACCCACTGAAACTGCTCTGCAAAACAAACTGGTGTGCAGTGAGGGGCTATGATCAGAGCATTCACTTCAAAAGCCACCATGCTGCTCTCTGCTGATGTAGGCACAGACTCAGCCCATCAACACTCACACGTCTGAAGCTATGTGAAGTAAACCTCAACTGACAAACAAGAGTTTGAACCTTAAGCAGAATCTTACCTTCTCATGGATGCATTTTGGGACAATCAAAACTAAAGTGAAAGAGTACCACCTTCTTTAAGTCAAGGTTAGCTTCCCTGAAGCTTGTCCTTGTCATCATCAACTGAAGGGAGCTAGAAGCCACATACTTCTCCTGAACCCACAGTATTCTTTAGGGTGAATAAAAGCAACCAGGAATTAGACAGAGCATTCAAAGATAGAGATCTATTAAATTCCCCCCATTATACTTTAAAATACCTGCTCTCACACATCATCTGAGGGGAGGGGAAGGTTTATAAATATGAATGGCACACAGGTACTTCATTTAAGGCACAGAGGACTAAAACACGTATTGGAGTTGGAGCTACATAAACCTTTAAGTAGCAGTTTTAATTCCTCATCCATCCTTCTCCACTAAATAAAACATCTTAATGTAAACACAGCAAAGCTGTGAAAACAATTTGCTGGGAGAGATAGGCAGTCAAGGTAGAGATCTGCAGCCTTTAGCCAAGTTGTATTTCCTAAGCCTAGAGGCTTTCTTGGAAACTGTGCATACATTTGTGTGTAACAGAGCCACTGGCATTGGATTACAGCTGCACATCCTTATCTGCTATGGTCTCTGCACCTTTAAAGAGGGAGCTGTATTCTGGTGCAATCCACAGGGCTGCTCAGGCATCCGAGGAGGACTTTGCTTCCATTCGAATCGTAATTTCTTAATTAGAGAAGAAATCTCTGAGCATGATTTCATCTTGTCTAGCGGGCAGCTATTTATACAAACACACATACATTTTCCTCTATCTAACAAGTATGCCATGTTGTGGTGTCTGGCCACACGGCCCAGCCAAGAAAAAGACATTCTTTCATTTGGCAGCAGTGGGATCAGGCTAAGACATAAAAAAACCCCAGTGAAAAAAAGGCCTGGTGTTGCCTGAAGAAAGCAGCGCTAAATATTTCACAAGAAAGCCTGATGCTGCCGTCTAATTTTAGGCATGATGTAATAGGAGTGTGTACTAAACAACAGGAGAGAAGGAGGGCAATTAAGGACAAGGATAAAAGTAATAAGAGCGTGCATTACCCCAGCCTCATTGTGCATGCAAGTAGCTCTGCTGAGTGTGAAGATGTCGTTTATCGATTGATTTATTCAGCACTTATTTAGTTATTTGTACTAGTAACCACAGAGCCCGTGCCTGATGGTGGGAAAGTTGTCTTCTCCTTTCCTAAGGGCAGTTTCTTTGCAGGTGGAATGAAGCAGGGAAGTACGTAGGTTAGTAGGTAAGATATGTAAGGTTTGCTGTGTGTGAGTGCTGACTTCCTCTGCCTGGTCCAGTGCCCTTCATCCAACATCTGCTACACGGACATGGCAGATGGGAAGCAGGAGGCAGAGTGGGGCCAAGCCATCAGGAGAGCCTGATGCCCTCTCTCATTTTCTAGTTTACAAAGCACAGTCTTCAGCTTACTCCTGCAGGTGGGTGCTGGGAACAGTGGTTGAGGACTTCACAATGGGCTTGACCATCAAGTGCTGGCCAGGAAGCAGAGTGCAGACTGCAGACGTTTGGGTGCAATGGCTCAGTGGCAGTAGCATCACAGAGTATGTTGGGCTGGAAGGGACCTTTAAAGGTCATAGAGCTCAACCCCTGCAGTGAGCAGGGACATCTCTAACCAGATCAGGTTGCTCAAAGCCCCATCAAGCCTGACCTTGAATGTCTCCAGGGGTGGACCTTCGACCACCTCTCTGGGCAACCCTGTTCCTGTGTTTCACCACCTTCTTTGTAAAGAACTTGTTTCTCACATCCAATCTAAATCTCCGCTGCTTTAGTTTAAAACCACTGCCCCTCATCCTGTCACTGCACACTCTTGTGAACAGTCCCTCTCCAGCCTTCCTGTAGCCACTGGAAGGCCACTACAAGGTTTCCCTGCAGCCTTCTCCAGGCTGAACAACCCCAACTCTCAGCCTCCTAAGAGGACAGGCTGATAATGTTCATGGCCTCCTCTGGTCCTGCTCCAATAAATTCACATCTTTCTTGTGTTGAATGCTCCAGAGCTGGATGCAGGACTCCAGGTGAGGTCTCACCAGGGCAGAATAGAGAGGCAGAATCCCCTCCCTGCATCTGCTGGCCATGCTGCTTCTCATGTAGCCCAGGATGCAGTTGGCCTACTGGGCTACCAGCACACACTGGTGGCTCATATCCAAATTTTCATCCACCAACACCCCCAAGTTCCTGTCTGAGGAGCTGCTCTCTAGTACATCATCCCCAGCCTGGATTGATAATGAGGATCACACCCTTAGCCCCCAGTAAGAGCACTGCTTTCACGGCAGCTCCCAACCTCTGTTTCCACTGCAAAGTAAATCAGTTCTTTGTTCGGCTGAGCCCGCATTCCCTGCCCACACCTACAGCAAGTGTGAGCTGGATTAAGGGCTCAGAGCAGCTCTCTCAGTGTGGGAGATGCTGCTGTGCACAGAAACCCGTGAACCTGCATTCTTTCTTCCAGTGAATTCTGTAGTTCTCCGCCAGCCAAATCAAACATTAATAACATTCAATCAACATTTCCATCTGTAGATATTTTTATCAAACCGCATTCTCTCTCATTGTTATTTCCCAGCCCCGCACGTATACATTCTGAGCTAAGTAAATCCCAGCGTAACTTTATGAAATGTTACTGAACATTTATGAGTGTTTTTTAAAGTTTCTGATTTGTGTTACTCCTGCCAGCACCAGTAAATGTGTTTGAAGTCCTTCACATGTTGCTTTGTTTATAGTAGAAACACTAGATTTTGCTGAGGAGCACATCTCCCTATTAAAAACAACCCCCCCCCCCCAAAAAAAAACCCCAAACCCAAGTTTATTAAATAAAAGCCTTCACGAGAGTCAGTTGCTCCAGAACAGTTGGTGCAAGGGAAGTTAAAAAAAAAGAGAGAGGGTAAAACCCCCCAAAAAATCAACTCGAAAGACCAACTCCACGTCCATTTTTGTTCATGACCTCATGAGTTTTGCTAGTTAAAACTGAAAGCAAAGAAACCAGGACTGATGCTTAACTGGAAAGAAGCCAGTGCAATGAAATTAATAACATATGGTGAAGAACCCATTTGTAGCAATCTTTCCATTTAGAAAAAAAAAAGCGAGTGGCAGCTTAAAACCACTGACAGGACTGTCTTTTTCTTTTTTCTTTCCCCTCTTCTTTCTCTTTTCTCCCTCCCCTTTCCCTTCACTACATGGGACACCTTGGCTTACGTCCAAGCGTGCGGTACCGAGCTTGTCTCGCAGTTCAGATTAATGCTTCATGCAATTTTAAGTGATCCTCTCGCAGCTGCTGCTCGGGGGAACAGCGGACTGAAGGGGTTTGCTGTGAGGAGCCATTGGCAAAAGCACAGATGCAGCAGCCTGCCCTTGGCAAAGAGCAGATGTGGCAGATGCTGCGTCCAGCCCATCCTCAGCACGTACCCTCATGCTGAGCAGCGTGCGGGGCGCTGCCCCAGCTCACTGCCAGCCAGCACAAACTCACCTTAAAGCTGTGAGTGTTTTGTCTTGATTGCTTTCTGCAAGTGAACCTTGTTTACTGATACCTGCAGCTCAGGTGGAGAAGTGAGTACTCCGTCGTTACCTTCTGGGGTGTCGCTTCCCTGTGTTCGGATCTTTCTCAGCCGTTGCCTTGTTATCGTTGGTGCTGTTGGGTTGAGGGGTTTTTCCACCCCGGTTCTGTGAGGCAGAGCACTCTCTCTTGCTAAGTTCCCCATCGGATTTTCTCTGTGAAACTCCAGGCACACCGGGGCTTCCTGGCACTGCTGGGATTCTCCCAGTAAGAGAGAGAAGCACAAGCCAGGAATAGTTTTTGGGAAGAGACAATGAGAATAGAGTGTTGTTTTCAGAAACCACTGCTTGGGACACAGGAGACACCAGGAGCTTTCAGAAAGGACAGTGAGTCAGACAGTAGTAAAGTACTCCTTAACTACTTTTAGGACCCCCTTGTACTTTTCAGGAGGCCACAGGGAATGACAGAAGAGGAGGACTGTGATTTCATCTCACAGGGTGATCAGATTATGTTTGGGTAAGGGAACCAGTGAGCTGATGAGGGAAGGAAATGAATGAAGCTGTGGGTGTCTGTCTGGCTGTAGGTATGAATGATGCTGAAGATGATTTAGGAAGCGAAGCAGCACCGCACAGCAGGTGGAGACACCAAGCAGGAAACATTAAGGAAAAAGAGACTTAATTTTGTCAGATAGAGCAAATGAAATCAAAGTGTTCTAGGTGATTTCTAAGCTCACATGAAGCAGAAAGAACAAGCTCAAGCCTTTGTAAGCGTGAGCTGAATTCTTCTCACTGATGCAGGGGATTGTTCAGGGTGGTACTGCGCTGAATTTGGACTACAAAATCCAAACAGAGCTAAGCACAGCTATCATGCTGTGACCCGACTTGGAAAGAAATTGCAGGGATTGTGGATAGGAAAATCTTCAGTCATCAGTTCATTGTATGACTTCAGGAGAAAAGGAAAACAGGTGGAGCAGAGTGGGGGGAGAAGACTAAGTGTATGAATGAGGAGAGAAATCCAAATTAGTTCCAGTGTTTGGAGACTGTATGAGGTGCTAGATCCATTTCCTCTGCACAACTGGACACTTTGGATCTCCTCACAGCAAGTATACCATTGCTCTGGAGATGGGACAACGCTCGGGAAACACTCGAGGGACTAAAGCCGTTTTCCACTCGTGAAGGGAAAACAAGATAACAATGGCAGGACTTTTATAGCTGGTGCAGTGCACGGGTTCGCTTGACACTCTAAAGGTAACTTCTCATTGAAAGTAAGAGGGGCAGCGGGTGTTTAAACTATAATTAGAATGGAAACTACCAAAAACCTTTGGAGAGTTGAGAAGAAGGTGTCTAGATGATAGGATTATCCCAGCAGTGGTTAACCCAGTCACTTAGTACTGTTTAATATTGCCATGGCCCCAGCCAGTTATGGGATCGCTGCTGCGCTGAGCAGCAGAATTAGAGATTGTGGCTGTATAGGCTGCACTTTTAATTAAAACATGACTGGAGAGTAGGTTCTAAACTGCAGAACAAAACAAGAACCTACAGAAATGTTCATAGCACAAAGTGGAAGCTGTGCTGAGGATATTGGGAAAAGTTAAGGTCCTCATGATGAAGGTGCTGAGACACTGGACTAGGTTGCCCAAGGAGGTTGTGGCTGCCCCATCCCTGGAAGTGTTCAAGGCCAGGTTGGATGGGGCCCTGAATAACATGATCTAGTGAAGATGTCCCTGTCTGTGCAGGGGGATTGGAACTAGATGATCTTTAAGGTCCCTTCCAACCCTGGCCAATCTACGATTCTATGAATTCTGTCTAAATCAAAGGTCTGACTTCAGGAGTCAGGTTCTTGCGATGTTCATCACTAAGTTGAAAACCTGTAGGTGCACATCCTTTATCATCACATATGAGTTATCTGAAGCCCTGTGAAAAACTTCTCAGGTTTGATGGGGAACTTGCCAATTGGTGTCCAACTGAAACAGAAATGTGGGGTTAAAATGACAAAACAGGAAATGAAATAGATGATTATTTGTGTAAACACAAGGATTTCACGACCCACGGTGAATCATCTTCAGGTGGATAAGTCCTTTATTTGGGTTCAGTTTAATCTTCATTCAGAGCAGAAAAAAAGAGAGGTTGGAAGTGAAATCACTGCTTCATGCTTCTTATTAACAACTCCCTATTTTTCATCCCTATACTGTTAATGGAATTTAATCTTGATTTGCAAAGAATCCTGGCCCCCCAAACTTCATTCTTTTTCCCGACAACCCCTTAGATACCTTGATACCTTTCCTCTCAAATTTGACTTAGAGATGTTTAAGATAAACACCATGTCCTGACCTCGCTCGAGTCAACAGCCATTTCACTACTGGAAGAGTCAATCCCACTGACTGCAATACACTCAAGAGAGTTCTCAGCTATCGCCTGTTCTTGTCTCCTTCAGCTGGCCACAGAAAATGCAGGCGCAGCACTTGATTCCTCGTGCTTGACTTCCAAAGTTAAATTCATCCACCTTTGAGAAGGAATTTTGCGGAACAGCCTTTTCATTTTCATGGTAGCTAATTAGATGAAAATGAAACTAAGATCCCGTTATTCTGCGTTTCATCTGGCAATTTTTAGCCCCTCTTTTTTTCCCCCTTGACTTGAAAAATTCGTAACCTTAACTTGTATTCACAGATTTGCAAATCTCTCTTTTATATAACCATTAAAACAGTTTGTCTTAGACTTCTGCACATTACATAAAACTGTTTTTATAAAGGTAATTTATTAGGTTAAGTTGGAGAACTTTTACTGCTCTTTATATAAAAAGACTGGGCTGATTTTGGATCTCTTTAATGTGGCCTTTCAGATGTAGTAGCTCTGACATTCAAACTTAACTTGGAATATGTGCCCAGTAGCCTGGTAACGTGCAAAACATCCCAGAGAAGAGCCATTCCCTCCAGTGAAAAAAAAGAGGGCATTATGCTCCCTTATGTTCTTGCACTGTGCACAGTGCCAGGGGTAACAATTCCATATGAGTGAGCATAGGAAAAGGGTCAGGTACCCCAAAAGACAAGTTTTTAGCCTTCTGTGACCAGACAGATCTGCAGGCCACAGTACGACATTGGAATGGACTGCCCAGGGCACCACCATCCCTGGAGGTGTTTAAGGACAGACCGGATGTGGCACTATGTGCCCTGCTCTGGCTGATGTGGTCATGTTAGGTCATGGGCTGGGCTTGGTGATCTCAGAGGTCTTTTTCAGCCTCAGTAACTCCGTGATTCTGTGAGAACAGCTGGATCAAATAGGGAACTGACCTGCTAAAAAGAAAGGCTGAATTATATTAAAAGATAAGATGCAAAAATGTAATCAGCTGTTAGACATCTCATGGCAGGAAGAAAGTCCATGCAAATGTGTTGTCACACCCTCCCGTAAGAACCTGCATGGGGTGGGTTCATGTCCTTGCCACCTCACTCACCTGTAGGATATCCCGCAAGAGAGAGCTCTGCATCTGTCACCATGCAATCAATCTCACCAGACCCCTAAGAAACTGCAGACTGACTGGGTTAGGAAAGTAATGTAGTTCTAACGAGTCGTTGGCAAGATGTCTGTGCAATGCTCCAGTCGTCCTTCCTTTGCACACATACCGTTAAGAACAGAATCCTCTCTCCAACTCCAATAATTTAAGCTTGTTCCATAATGATCTTGTAAATCCAGAACGAGGAGACGTTTCCAAACCTTATTTTATTATTATTGTCAGCTGAAGAAAAGCAGCAATGAAATATGGGATTTTCTCCTCTGGCCAAGTCTGAAATGAATCGCTGAGGTGAAAAAGCGTAATTACACACGATTACCCAAGAAAGGTCTGACTTTGTGTCTCCGGGCAGGTGGTTTGGTGTGCACGGCAATCTTTCTTCCCTTCTTTTCCCTCTTTTCAGAGTAAGAGAGCGCTCAGGAGACTGTTACTCATTCAGCATTTCTGTGGCGAAACCCCAGCACAAGACTGTCACAGGAATTAGAGGCCATCACGGGGCTGAATGAAAGTCCCAATGTGATTAGAACTGACTGTTTCCTTTTTAAGAGTGAAGATGGCATAAAACTTTCCCCCTTCAGGAATTTCCACTGTTTTCCAGTTTCCAACTTCTCCTTTTCCAGTTGGTTGTGGGACTGTGCTTTCGAGTTGGATCAGTGAGGTGATATTAGTCAAAAAGAAGCCCTTAATTTTGATGTCTGCTGAGCAGTGCTTAATTCTGGTCATCCCCTGCTCTTACATTTTTGGGGATCTCTTTGACCTGGATATCATAAAACACAACATTCCATCATTTCCTGTGGTAGAAAACCGTCTCAGAGCTAAAATTGTGCAGAGAGCTAGAAAAGGCAAGCGTGGGGCCTGGTAGCCAGCGCTGGATACTGTGTGCTAATGACCTGGTGAGATGTTTGTGGGTTACTTTGACTGAGGCTGAATCTTAGCTCGTGCTTCTTCGTGGTCTGCGTTGTAAATACAGAACCAAGCTCTGCAGAAGGGAAAGTCAGCACTGTCAAGCTTACATGACCTAACATTAGGCCTCAGTAAGTTTAACTTTCGCTGAACTCTGCTAACTAGCCATTTTAGGGCAAAACTGCTATAAATTAGACCATTTGCAAGATGTAAATCAAAGTGGCAAATAGTCACCTTAACCACTCAGCCTAAAAAGGAATCAACACTGCATACTGTAGCTGAGATGAATGTCTCCATTAATGGGAACGTCCCTTCAGTTCAGCGTTACAGACCAAGTCACCTGCTGGGAACTGTAAAGCAGAGCCAGTGAGTCAGAGAAATGATAAATTAATTCATTCTCTGCAGCTATTGAAACAGCTGAAAACATGAAGAGTGATAATGAACAAGCAAGTATGACTAGTAGGTTGAGGGAGGTGATCCCCTCTATTCTGCTCTCATGAGACCCCATCTGGAGTACTGTGTCCTGTTTGGGACCCCCCCAACACAGGAAGGGTATTGAACTGTTGGAACATGTCCAGAGGAGGGCCACGAGGATGAGTGGAGGGCTGGAGCAGCTCTCCTACGGGGACAGGCTGAGAGATTGGGGCTGTTCAGTCTGGAGAAGAGGAGACTCCGGGGAGATCTTAGAGCAGCCTTCCAGTCCCTGAAGGGGGCTACAGGAAAGGTGGGGAGGGGCTGTTTCCAAGGGCTTGGAGTGGTAGGAGCAGGGGGAATAGCTTCAAGATTGAAGAGGGCAGGTTTAGTCTGGAAGTGAGAAGGAAGTTCTTCTTATTGGCCTCTTCTTCACGATGAGAGTGCTGAGACACTGGACCAGGTTGCCTGGGGAGGTTGTGGCTGCTCCCTCCCTGGAAATGTTCAAGGCTTTGAGCATCCTGGTCTAGTGGGGACTGTCCCTGCTCATGGCAGGAGGGTTTGAACTAGATGATCTTTAAGGTTCCTTCCAACCTGAACCATTCTAGGAATCTAGGAATAAGCAGCTCCCAGAGCATTTCCCAGTCAGTACTTAATGTTTGTGTTACAGTGAAGACTTTTCAGTGCTCGATTGCTTTTCACTGGTGATTTATGTAATTTTAACATGAAATTCAGGACTTGACTAATGTTCCTCCCTGTGTTTTTTCTACAAGTGAGCTACCCTTCAAAGAAGTGCAGCAAGATTTGTCATGTGGGATTTGTCGTAGAAGTTGGGAGCTTTGCTGCCCTTTAAAAGTGAAGACATGGGGAAAGGTTCTTTTTTAATAGTAGACTGAAATGAAATAGATGCTGCATTACAATGTGGCCACAAAAGTGGAAAACCCACAGCACAGAAGCTGAATTTTTCAGTGGGAGGGGGAGTATCAAGAAGTCCTTCCATTAAATAGCATTTTGCATCCTCTGGATTTCTTCTGAACTGAACTAGTGAGGTACTGACCTGTGGGAATGAAGATAACGCTGCCACTTCAGGGTTTGAAATGGTAGCTACTAGTTTTGGTGGGAATTCCCTCTGTGATTGTGGGATGGAATCACAGAGTCACAGAATGTTATGGGCTGGAGGGGAACTCAAAAGGTCATCTAAGTCCAACCCTGGTGGAGCAGCAGTTTGATTCGATTCAGTCTCTTACAGTTTACACTAGTAAAGACTGTGGCTTTGCTCATACTTTGTTCATCATCGTCATCATACAATGGTTTGGGTTGGATGGGACCTTAAAGATCATCTAGTTCCAACTCCCCTGCCACGGGTAGGGACACCCCCAGGTTGCTCAAGGCTTCAAGCAGGTTCAAGCAGGCAGAGAACCTCTCATCTAAAGCAGCATTTGGCCTCTCAGCATGTGTCTCTTTCCACCTGCATGGTTGGCCTGTCCATTCACCCCCCTGATGTTGTCCATGGGATGAACTCTGCTGATTTCTGTAGGATTCAGACTTAACCTTACTTCCTAGAGAAGGAAAATGGGCCAGGAAGAGGCAGCTCCATTGGGCAGCAATGTTGTCCAGCACACGAGGATTACATGGAGGAGAAATCAGTGTGAGCTAGTTGCAGCTTCAGAACTCAAAGCTATGGGAAAAGCCCACACAGGAGAGGATTGCTTATTTACAGCTTTGGTGTCTTACAAAGTCTTGTGGCTTCGCTTCAGCAAAGCCCTTTGGCATGTGGTCAGTTATGAGATGGCAAGTCCCTCTCTACTGTGCAAAGCATTTAAGCTCAAGTTTAACTTCACCCATGTTCAACAGCTACACCGAAATCAAATGAATATAGAAGGATTTAGAGTGAGACTTAAAGTTTTAAGTCTGTGTTTCATAGTTTGATAGAGCTTAAGGCCAGGAAGAATGATAATAATCATGCAGCCTCAGGCCCAAAGGTGAAAGCAAGGGACTCCAACATGCTTGTCCTAGCTTTTGAACAAACCCCTCTCCATCTGTAAGCAGCTCTCTGTTTAATTATTATTCCCTGGGAACGAAGGAAGGGGTGTGAAGTAGATGAACACTAGAGACTCACACAGTGTCCAGAGAACTTTTATTGCTGGAGCAGAGCAGGATGGAAAGCAATAAAGATCTAAATCATCAACCCTTACCCAAACTGTAACCTAACCAAGTAATAGCTTCATCATAACCACAGAACCCCCAGCTCCCTCCCTGCTTCCTGCTTTTCCTACAGCCCCCAGGGCTTTGCTGTGCTTTTGGCTTGGGGTTTTTTTGTTGTTTTTAATTTCTTCCTTTTAAGATACATATATCATCCTGTCTGTTCTTTCTTTTTTAATAAAAATATCAAAGGAATATTTATCAATGACTGCGGAGCTGCCGCGCAGGCTATTTTTTAACTGGAACACGCACCACGCTGCCACACACTCATCCAGGGGCAGGAGAAGATTGATGGCCAGACATGTGGGGAGAACTGCCACTGATTGAAATCAGACAACTGCAAGCTGAGAGGGAGATCCAGGGGAAACCATTTTAACCACAGTAGTCCAGTCATAGCACACTCGGACAGGGCCTTTCCTCCGTCTGAAGGCTGCACTGCAGGACACAAAGAGACAGGCAGCAGCACAGCGAGGGCAAAGGCAGAATGAGCAGCTATGACAAGGTGGAAGACGTGTGTGTGCGTCCTGTCTGCCTCACCTCTGCCAATAGATCAAACATTGCTGGTTGTCTTCTCACACCCTAAGGAAGGGAGGGAGGAAGGGGAAGGAAGGGAGGAAGGGAAAGGAAGGAGGAGGAAGAGGAAGGAAGGGGAAGAATGGGGAAGGAAGGGAAAGGAAAGAGAAGGAAGGGGAAGGAAAGGGAAGGAAGGGGAAGGAAAGAAGGAAGGAAGGGAAAGGAAGGAAGGAAGGAGAGACTGAATGCTATGATAAAGCTTTCCATGCCTTATGTTTTGTGGCTTGTCTCTGTCCTCTAGCCAGGAGAGTCTGAAATAGTTTTATTGGAAATCATTACTTACATTCCAGTGCTGAGGAGAGTATTGATCTCTTGTACATAATGGCTACCAGACTGCGGAAAGTAGCAGGGGAGGCTCCGAGTGGGCCAACATCATGGCAGGGACCATCCTTGCTTTATTTCCCTGTTAGGATGCTGGGCTAATATCCTGCAAAAGGCACTTCATGCCAGACCTTCCACAGCATCTGTCCTGCCCCAGAGGCAGCGGTGGGGCACCGCTCTGGGGTGGTGGGCTGGCAAGCCTGCTGAAGACCTGCTTGGCTACAGGCTGCTGGCAGAGGCCCGGCATTCCCCCAGCACCCTGCACGCGCCCACCAGCTGTCCCGACTTCCCAGGGCGCTCCTTCATTTTCTAAATACGTGCCACATAAAAATAAGGTTTGGGACAGCGGTGCACCGCGTTGCTCCGTGCCTGCACTGCATAATTCAGTGTCCGTAGCCCATTATTCCCACATTCCTCCTGCAGAGCTATCGATTTCAGCTCTGGCCAAACTGGAATCTGAATCTTGGGAGTGCAGTGAAGTGGCGGTGGTGTGGGTATGCCACTGGCCGTGTTTTTCTCTTCAGTCTTCCTAGACTGACCTTCTTTTTTTCCCCTTTTCCCCCCACTCCGCAAGCAATGTGACTTCTGTTGTGTAGTTGCCAGCACGAACTGCTTGGAAAGAGCCACGTGAGGAGCTGCACTTTCCCAGACTGGGGAATAAAAATGTCTGAGGGTCTTTTCGATGCGGAAGCACACAGGAAAAAAAGACTATGGTCCTCTTCCCAAATGAAACCTTTCAGTTGTTTGATGAATGATAGTTGTTTGAACAATGATAGGGCTAGAGGGAACGGCCTGAAGCTGCATCAAGGGAGGATTAGGCTGGGCATTAGGAAACATATTTTTCTCTGAGAGGGAGGGAAGGGGCTGCCCAGGGAGGGGGTTGAGTCACCATCCCTTGACGTGTTTAAAAGTCCTAGAGATGAGGTGCTTAGAGATCTGGTTTAGGGTGATAAAGATAACAGTAGGGTTAAGAGTAGGACTTGATGATCTTATAGGTCTTTTCTAACCTAAAAGGTTCTGTGATTCTGTGATGCTTCCCTCACCCACCCACTGTTCTGGGAAAAATGCTAATGAAGTTTCAGCTCCTCTCCTAAAATGTGTGATGATTTCCATTCAGCCTCCCGGTGTTTTTCATTTCAGTAACCAGAGGCTTTCCACAGATATCAGTGGCATTTAATTAACACAGTGACTTGGACACCGGCCCCAGCACCGCAATGAGCAGCAGAGGACAGTTTGTACCACATTTCATCAAGCCATCAGCTTAGTGCCCTCAGAAAGGACCAATAAACCGCAGTGTGAACCTGGCACAAATCTCCTAGGTCCCCTTTTTTTCCCCCCTTGGGGGGAAAAAACTGTCAGAGAAAGGCTAACACATTGCAACAAAACACCACCACATGGATGCTGGAACGAAGGGAGTTGTGACAGACAAAAAGAGCTTCTAAGGGCCGAGGAAGAAGCTGACAAAGCGATATCATCACGGACTTCAAGTCTGTTATCTGTGCTGTCTGGTTGCTCTGTTTAACAAATAAAATCTGCCTTTCCCCAAAAAATGTTCTCAGTAGGAGGTTCGTACCTGTTATTTAAAAACAAGGAGTCTGTTTTAGGAAAACACCTCAGGAGCTTGAGATTGATATTAAAGGAACAAGTGTGTTTAACCAATAATAGGGAAACAACAGCAGTGCTTCCTAGCCACTCAAAACCCATCTGGACACAGTGCTGGGCAACCAACTCTAGATGGCCCTATTTGAGCGGGGGAGTTGGACCAGATGACCTCCAGAGATGCCTTCAAACAGCAACTGTTGTGTGATTCAGATAACAATGTGTAAAACACTGTTTAAATGGTATTAACGTGGTTGCACGGCACCGCGCGTGTCTAACGGAGGAGCATTTAAAGGTCAGAGTCATATGTGAATAATCTGAGACAGACAAGAGATTCTTGTTATTCTTATTTTACAGCAGAAGAAGAATGTAAAGACCCAGTGTTAAAATTCATCACATCTCATATTAGCTGTGTCAGGATTAGGCATTTAGTCTAAGGCAGAGGTCTGGGCTTTTCTGTAATCATATCTCTACAAAAATAGCAGAGGTTTCTGGTGTGGGCCATACCCATTGCGTGGAGCAGACCCCGAGGCAAAGCCTGCTCTTCATTCATGCTCTGGGTTTGTCTGGGAATGAGTGCAGGAGAAAGCTGGCATCTATCCAGGACAGACTACCAAAGACATAACAGCTACAGGAGGTAGTCTGGATGAAGTGCTGAGTGGCATGATCTAGATGTTAGATGTTAGGTTTACTGGGTTTATTTGGATTTAGGTTGGACTGGATGATCTTTAAGGTCTTTTCCAACCTTATCACTACTGTGAGACTGTGATACTGTGACTTAGTAGTGTAGTCAGGCCTTGGAACAGGCTGCCCAGGGAGGGGGTTGAGTCCCCATCCCTGGAGGTGTTGAAAGATCCTTTAGATGCGGTGCGTAGAGATCTGGTCTGGTGGTGACCTTGGAAGAGGAGGTTCTTGGTTGGACTGGATGATCTCAGGGGTCTTTTCCAACCCAAATGTTTCTGTGATTCTGTGATTCAGCCATGAAGGACAGAGCCTACACAATGAGCTTAGAGCAGAAATTCCCCTTGTTGCTGGCGAAGTGCAGTGAGATGGATCTGCATCCTGGGCCTGGCTTAAGAAAGTCAATAGTGTAGAAGGTCCAGAGCACAAATAGAGGGTGAACTATGCTTTCCAAATTCCAGTCAGGCAGGTAAACACTTTGCTAGTTGATGACTATGGTTCTCTATAGGTTCTTTCTTCTCATTTTCTAAAGCAGAAATTCAGGAATTTAATGCAGTCTTCCTTGATTTTCTCTGGAATTTTCTTCTTTTTCTTTCTGAAACCGAGAGGCATGTGGGATATGTAAATGCTGTGGCAATCCTGGGAGAATTCCCATGCAGTTTCCAGGAACAGACATGTTACAGAATCATTACAATATTAGCTTCTATCCATAGCTCTCTAAAAATCATTACAGCTTTTAAAGAATTCTAATTAGCCATGTCTGAAGAGCCAAATCCAGATGGATTTTCACTCGCTTCCAATACTATGGCCACTCTGAGCCCTCGCTGAAATAGATCATATCTCTGGTATCTAGCTGTAATGGAGATCAGATTCTGACTTATCCCTTAACCTCCCAAAATAAAGTGGAGTTGCTCTGACGCTGCCTGTTTTAAAGCTCTGTGGGGTTTACAACTGTGTGCCTGTTAAAATTCCCTCCAGCTTTCATTCAGCAGTTGAAAACCACAGCACTACAGTGGAGAGGAGAATGATGAGATGGCTCATTCTTCTCCTCTCCTATCCCCTGCAGCTAATTTTTTCAAGCCTTTCTGGGTTTGTTTTGTATTAGTATGGTACTTCCCTGCACACACCTAGGGAATAGCACTGTATCATCACTCTATCGTCTCACCTGAGGCTGTATGGGAACTCAAGACTAAGGGAGGAAAACAATCCATTTCTATCCATAATTTTGAACACATCATCCTTCTTTCCTAACAACTCTTCCAAGATAGATATTTTAAGATGAGCAATGTGCCATTTCCATAGAGATGCCCTGTCACCAATTTATACAGATTCTGGATCTACATTATCAGGACATCTCTGCTACAGTTCCATCACAGAATCACACACAATCACAGAATTATTGAGGCTGGAAAAGCCCTCTGAGCTCATCCACCCCAGCCTAGGGCCCAACATCACCACATCAGCCACTAGTGCTGATCCAAGCCAAGATCTCATTGACCTTTTGTGCCACCTGGGCACCCTGCTGGCTCCTGTTCAGCTGATTGTCGACCAGTACTACCAGGTCCCTCTCTGCCTGGCTGCTCTCCAGCCACTCCAGGGCTTTCATCAGGAACTACAGGTGGTTGGACATGTGTGCAGTTCTGGGCCACTCACTTTAAGAAAGAGTTAGAGCACTGGAAGGGGCTGCCCAGGATGGTTGTGGAGTCTCCTTCTCTGGAGATTGTTAAGACCCGTCTGGATGCATTTCTGTATCATCTATCTTAGGTTCTATCATCCTGCTCAAGCAGGGGGGTTGGACTTGATAAGCCCTGGTGGTCCCTTCCAACCCCTAGTGATCTGTGTGTCTGTGCATCAGTCTATCATGTGCTAATGCTCTTGTTTCCATACTGTGCAAGGGATAGATACTGAGCAAGCTCCTAATGCAGAGGGAATGAGAGCTCTCAGTCAGAGCTGTTTGGCCAGCAGGGGTAATGGCCCTTGCATTGCTGTTTCACTGGAGGAGCTGAAATATATTCCATCCATCCCTGTGCAAACCAAGACTGGAAGTAATTTCAATGCTACTCAGTGAACCGATGTCCCTGCTATAACCATTCTATCAGGTTAAACTGTACAGCCTGCAGCACTTCACAGTACGGGGTCCATGGTTTTACTGTCAGCTCTGTGACCATGCTACTGAAACCTGAAAACCAGGAGGAATGACAGTAATTGAAATAGAAGAGACATCCCCAGTGATTCTACTCAAAGGAAAGTCTGTGTAAAGGCAAATTAATTAGCGTTTCCTGAAGATAAGGTTCAAGAAGTGCAATAAATTAGTCTCCAAATGAGCAAGTGCTTTAATAGGTAGAAACAACCTCCATGACATATGGCCAGCTTATTTCAACAGAAGTCTGCACTGGTTCTTACGGCTGTAACCCCGTCACTCTCCAGTTACCCGTACACTGTCAGCCACTTGATTCAGAAAGGGGAAAGCACCTGAAAAAATAGGGTTTAGTATCTCCAAATACCCAGGTTATTACTGATTTGTCTGTGATAACCATTAGCTGAGCCTGCAGCACTGCCCGTATGGACCCTAAGATTCCCTGCGGTGGGTATCAAAGAGGCTTAGCAATTTTTAGAAGATCCATTGGACAGGATCAGCCAGTTGGATTTGGTTAATGAAGAGGAGAAGGATGCAATATCCTACTGGATTTGCTGTGATTTAGAAGCGTTAGCCAACAAACTGTGCCGACATGGCAGCTCAGCGGCGGCATTCTGCAGCACGTTCCTAATGGGTTTACAAACTAATGGAGAAGGACATCCGTGGAGGTTATGCTGATTGCCATTTGCACCTGTCCACCTCGTGGTTTCTCCTTGATGCTTTGGATCCGTTCGAGAGCAACAACTCCTTTAAACCTAGGAGGAAAAATGAAACAGCAATGGGAGGCTAAAACTGATGCGGTTATGAAATGAGGAGGAAATGTTCTCTCCTTTAGTCTTTCCAGACACTGTCTCTTCGATGTTAAGCACTCTGCTGCTTATTTTGACTCGCATGCTTCCAGTGGCTTTTGGAAAACATCATCCCTCTCAAAGCGCAGGGATATTTCAGCAGCGCAGAAGGAATGTTAACGTTCTCGTTCTAGTAAGTTGCGTGAGTAGTTGTTCAAATTCCTAACGCTAACACGATTTCAAGGATGATGCATAAGGAATTAACATTGCTAAAGGCTTTGTTTCTAAAAATAGCTTCTACATTTGAGCCATGCATGCAAGCATCAGAACAGGCTGCCCAGGGCAGTGGTGGAGTCCCCATCCCTGGAGGTGTTCAAAAAGTGACTGCTTGGGGCACTTTGGGACATGGTCTAGTGGTCATGGAGGTGTTGGGTTGAAGGTTGGACTTGATCTTAGAGATCCTTCCCAACCTTAATGATTCTGTCAACTGGTTGCAACCATTTCTGGTCTCCAGAAGGGTAAATCACAGATCCTGGAAAGCCATTCCAATCACCCGAGCTTCACATCTCCAACTTCCTGCATCTTCCCATGTGTGCAAGCTTCCACTCCCATCAGTCTCACTGTGGTTTGGACTTTCTCCTGGCAGAACAGCAGAGAATGCTGCGTGGAATGACACACTCTATGGAGCCTTTTCCAGTAGGGAAAACAGAGACTAGAGAAAAAACTCCTCTCAGCACAGAGATCTGCTATCGACAGCAGAGATTAATCCAGCCTAAGGCGGCCACCTAAGGTGGGAAGCATAACAAGAGCCTAGAGGTTTATGACTGCTTGAGAGGAATCACACTAAAGATTTACAGTGTAATGGATACAGAGAGGAGTAAATCAGAAAACCCTGTGTGTCTGTTCTCAAGATGATGCAACACGAGGAGACACCCTGTGAAGCTAAAAGACACAGGAGGAGAAAAAGGCTGGTTCTCCCAGCAGTGAAGCAGATGCCTGCCTCCTCCTCCGAATCAGGAGGGACCTCAAGAGATCATCTAGTGAAGTGTTAGTGCTTGAGCATTCGGAGTCAGAAAATCATTGTGGAGGTCACCTTAGTTTAGTTATAGGCAGAGCCTCAAATCTAATGGGAATAATAATCTGTGTTTATTATTAATAAGATTTATAAATGAATAATTTATAAATAGTAACTGCAAATTAATAATCTTGTGGTTATTAATTAGACATTAATAATGATGTGTTCAGGCCTGCACACCCCAAAGCAGCTGCTTGGGTCTCAGCCACAGTGAGCAGAAACCACTGTGTCAGACACTCAGTACTTGTAAAGACCAAGTTCTTGTACGGTTGAATAAAAGGACAACAGCACATGGCAAATAATTCACAGAATCGAGTCATCCACTCATTAAGGTTGGAAGAGCCCTCCAAGATCATCAAGTCCAACTGCCAACCCAACCCCACCCTGCCTACTGAACCACGTTTCCAAGTGCCAGATCAACAAGTTCTTTGAACACCTCCAGGGATGGTGACTCCACCACTTCCTGCGGCAGGCTGTTCCAGTCCCTGACTTCTCATTTCTTCGCTGTTATGTAAGCCAGAACAGTTTACCCTGGTTTGCCTTTACCATGTATTTTGTCTTCAAGTCAGAGAAAACACATCAGTCTCTAGCACTGCCCCTCCGTGGATTTTAATCATGTGAATGTAAAGCTTCTTTTGCTGGTTATAAACTGAATTCTCGATGTTTCACAGCACTGCATTTGGAAGAGATTTTGTTTTAGACATCTAAATCAACACACAAGGCAAAAACCAGCTCCAGGTTGGAGAACGTACGGCACTGCCTGCCTAGGAACAGAGCAGTGAAGCAATACAAATAAAGTACTTTCTGGCCCAGCTTCGTGAGCTGAATCTTGGGCATCAAATCTGTTGCACAGAGCACTGCAGCGGCAGAAGGAATAGAGCGTCTCTGTGTATCAGAAAGTATTTTTCATCTCATGCATCACTGTCATCTTGGCGCTGTGATGCCAGAAAGTCAGATAATCTACATTCACATCAACACAAATAATTTCATCTTTTCAGGTGCTGGCGTGGATTTTCTTCTTTCTCCTGCCCTTCCTCCATCTATTGATGGATGAAGCAGATGTGCCAGTAGTTGAGATTTGTAGCCAAATGCCTTTTTGAATTCAGCCCAGGTGCCTGCTTAACAACGAGCAGAGCATTCCTTGTAGTGGCCTTGGGGTATTAGAAAAGGGATTTACTGTCACCACTCTCCAAGCTGCGTAACAAACCCTTATAAAATATCACAGCAAATAAAGAATCACGGAATCACAGAACCACAGACTGTTAGGGATTGGAAGGCACCTCGCAAGATCATCCGGTCCAACCCCCCTGCCAGAGCAGGATCACCTTGTACACACCTCAGCTCCAAAGGAGCCATCCAGAAGGAAGCAGAAGGGCTGAAAAAGGAAGAGACACTTCAGAGAATAAAACTGCTTCTTGTGGGGATCTCTGGAAGAGGAAAGCTAAAAGGAGAACTGCTCGCAAGAATAGTGGACAAGCAACTGGTGGCTGCACAAATCTGCTTGGGAGTCTGAAAACAAAAGGCTCAGACTCATGCAGTTGAACAGAGAGCTAAGAGGAAAGGATGGTACTGTGCAGGTGGGGAAAGAGGGGCTGAAGAGCTGGAAAGAGGAGAGATAAAAGTGTCACAGAATCACTGAAGCAGTTCCAACAGCAGTGGGAAGGTTCCACCAAGATCATCTAGTCCAACCCCCCTGTCACAGCAGGATCACCCAGGTTAGGTCACACAGGAATGTGTCCAGGCTGGTTTTGGAGCGTCCACAACCTCTCTGGGCAGCCTGTGCCAGTATCCTGGGGAGTTTACAGCCTGTAGAGGAAGGCTGTGCTTAGGGGTATGGTTTGGCATCAGGTTTGGCAAGGATGAACCTGGATGCTTCTAGGGAAAAGGTTAACAGAAGGGTTTTGCAGCTAGTGAATAAATTATCTCATCTGGGGAGGTTGAGGCAGAGAAGAGTTGGAGGAGCTGATGGAGCCATTCAGTAGTTCCGAGAGCAGTGAATTTTTCTCTGTGAAGACTGCAGGAAGGTGAAACAATAGGGTCTCAGATCAGGCACTGAGTGGTGTTACGCAAAGATGGGAAAAATCCCTGAGTGTTCTCCACTTCTGTAGAGTCCTCTGGGCTGTCTGGATCATCTGATTTCCAGAACGCTGCTGTGTTTTGCTTTGAAAACTCCATGCATTTCTAAACAGTGCAAAACAAATCAGGTTAAAGGGCCTCACCCTTAGAGCTGTTGAAGGCACAGTGTCTTTCAGGGCTACCTTTCTGCCTCTGCCATTGCAGAACACGGAGCTGTTGAAGGCACAGTGTCTTTCAGGGTTACCTTTCTGCCTCTGCCGTTGCAGAACAGCGTGGCTCTTTTGTTCTTCAGAGCATGACGGGACTCCATCATGTCTTTAACACAGGGATGCCCTGTTCGGTCTAGGGCAGTGTGACCTGAACTGACATCATGATGATTAGTGAGGTTCATATTATTGAAGTTCTCCAGTGCGGACTGTAGCCTGCAGGGGGTAGGGAGCATTCGGACAGCACACATCTGTCTATGTGATCAGAACGACCAATCCACTTTTATGAGATTCTTTTAAAACAAAGAATGATCTTTGTAAGGCCCTGGGGGGCCCTAACCAGCAGCGTGAAGAGGACTTATTAACCATAAAACCACATTTAAACTGATAATATTCAATACTCCTGCTGGGGAATGGAAATCACCCGGCTTGCTTGGGTAAAGGTAACTCTATGATACTCAACCAAGAGACAGACACGCACCAGAGACTGTGGCCCCAGACTTTCCAGACATGACTGCTACTCCTGTTTTGCTAGTCTGGCTGCATCAGGAGTGGTCTCCCCATGAAATCTGGGCTAAGATTGAGCTCCGAACATTCAGTGAGTGAATTCCCTGACTTCATGTCTGCAGCAGTAGAGCTGGTTTCACAATCACTTCCACGGAAGCCTCCTCACAGATAATTACAGCTGCGTAGTATCACTGGGGCTGGCCACCTTACATTTACAGAATCAGAGAATCGTAGAATTACTGAGGCTGGAAAAGGCCTCTAAGATCTTCTACTCCAGCTTGCGACCTGACACCACGAAATCCAGGCCTTCCTTTGTCTTTTTGGGACACCTCTCCTTCTTGTTTCCAGTCTCTTCTGATCAGAAGAGACATTTTCAGTTTAGAAGGAAATGATCTTCCAGAGCCAGGTGGGACATAAGGGAAAGCATGAAGAAGGAATGTTTCACTACGAGTAAAATACAAACTTGATAAAGAAGCTAGAAAAGCAATAGGGAGCAGGGAGTTAGGTGGAATGATCTCTAAATCCCATCTAAATGTATACGTCTCCTTTGAAGGCTGCTGTGAACATGAAGGCATAAACTTGGGTTGAGTTTAAAAGGGAAGTGAAGCAAGCTGCAAAAAGTTGTCTCATCCATCCTACTTCATTCTGATAACCAAGACTCTCATAATTCAAGTTCTTACTCTAAAGAAAGAGCCATTTTAGTTCTACTCATCCAAGGATTCATGAACAAACTCCACAGAGAGGACATTGTTTATCTCTATGAATAGGAACTAGAGAGAAACCTCAGTAACCATCCTTCCCCAATCTGCAGCCCAGCATCAGGAGCATCACACTATCGATTTACATCTGTCTGTAGACAGAGCTGCATAGAATTATTCCATTTAATCAGAACCAAACTTCACTGGCGGGTGGGCAGTACCACACTCAATTTCTCTGGGAGTTTGAGGTGCCTTTGGATTTTCTTTCTTCAGTGAGGTCACAGGCAGGCAGGCAGGAGATAACACCTACAAACTCCAGCGTGGGAAGGCAAATGGTAGTGAAAACTCCCTGTTGTACAACACAAGCACTGAAAACATATAAATGCACGGATATCATAGAATCCTACAAACATTCAGGTTAGAAAAGACTTTTAAGATCATCAAGTCCAACCAAGAGCCCTGCTCTTCCAAGGTCAGTGCTAGACCAGACCTCTAAGCACCACATCTAAATGATCTTTAAACACCTCCAGGGATGGGGACTCAGCTCCCTCCCTTGGCAACCTGTTCCCAGGTCTGACCACTCTATCAGTGAAAAATGTTTCCTTGCCCAGCCTGTCCCTGCCCTGGTGCAGCTTGAGGCCTCTTGTTCTCTCACTAATGACCTGTGAGAAGAGACCAGCACCCACCTTTCTACAGTGTTCCTTCAGGTAGTTGTAGAGGGCAGTAAGGTCTTCCCTCAGCTTCCTCTTCCTCAGGCTAAACAACCCCACATGTGTGAGTCCTCCTCCCTGCGAAATCAAGAATTTAGTCTGTACTATAATAACTAGCAGATTACTTTCCTGGGAGGCCACGATGCATGTCATGGTCAGAGCTGGAGGTGGCATTGCAGGTTTCACGGAGTATCTGCCTAGTTTGAAGGGCTATTGAAGATACCTAACAGCCTACAGTACAAGTTATAGTTTTATAGAAAGCCCAGCAGAGGTGCAGAATCGACTCAAATTGTTAATAGTTGAGGCATAGGTTTATTTGTAAAACCGCAGTGGCTATCAGATCTAAAAGCACCTAGCATGATGCAATCTAAGGTCAAAGATTGAAAGGAAAACACAACGGAGGTCAGGAGCGAATGCCTGGATCTTAAACTGATAAGTCATTGATACAGAAAATGACTTCAGTAACCCTACAATATCTCATTCAGTTGTCTTTGTGCAGCTAGGTGATATCCATTTCAATCTGCGCAATAGTGGCTACTCTGGGATCCAGTTTCGGCATCAGGCCTTCTTCAAGAGGCAGACAACGGCTGCCATTGTGCGCTGACGACACAAAGCACACAGGAGGGTGAAGGAGCACTTTTGATTCGTGTAATTGCCAAACGAGCCAGCGGCAACGGAGCAGCAGAAGTTGAAGCTACGCACTACAAATGGCAGCAAATACGAGCACTGGGATTGCAAAGGAATTCAAAATTTAAGAGAGGTTGGTGATGTTGGTTCCTCAGAAGGGCTGCTGTGGTTAAAAAAGGAACCTTCATGCCCAGCAGTGAGTGGAGTTCAGTTTGACAGGGATGGAAGATTTCCATGTGGTAATCCCAACCTCGTGCTTTGTCTCCTAGCACCAGCACAAAAGTCAGCTAGTTCCTTCCTTCCTCCATAGGTGCTGCAAAGAATCCATGTCAAAAGCAGCATCCACACTGCAGACCTTTTAAGGTCCCTTCCACCCCAACCCATTCTATAATTCTATGATTTTCCTTGAGCTGGAAACTGAAATGCATCTGCAGGAGATGGCCGTGGTATCTACTGTACTGCTCTGGGAAAGGCAAGAAGGTTCCCTCAAGATTTGTGGGATGTACTTGAAGGTGCTTAGCACGCAGAAGCTCCATCCAACCACTGCTGGGCTGAACTTCATCACAAAGGAGACCTGATTGTGGCTGGGATCACGTGGCTTTGGAGCTTCCCGTTAGGGCATGAGTGGTGGGATAAGACACAGTAGTCCTGGAGAGGTGCTGGGCCAGTGCCTGGCGAGCTCAAGATGACCATGGGCCTGAGTGTGGGCCAGCTTGGCCCAACATCACTCCTCATGGCTGCCACTTAGAAGAGACAAAGGGAAATGGAGAAACACTCTTCCTAAATAATGGAGTAGTCGAATGAATCATAGAATCATGGAATCACAGCATCATGGAATGCTTTGGGTTGGAAAGGACATGGAGAGGTCATCCAATCCAACCCCTCTGCAGCAAGCACTTTAACTCTAGTTAAAGATGCACCCTCCCTGCTGAGTTTCTTTTGCATTCCACTTCATTTCGATGAGAGAGAATTCAGGAGAGTCCTCATCATCTCTGGTTGCTCCTAAAATCCTTCCTTTTTCCCTCCAGTTAGTCCCCCTTGACCTGTGTCTGCCACACAAAACACCACTGCAGCGTTTTCAGACGCCCAACAGGCACTTGGGCTGTGAGAATGCCTGGCATTGGGATTAAAAATAATGAGGATTAACAATTCTATTCCTAAAGCACTCCCCCTGCTGATGGACTCTGAGAGAACTGTGAGATTTAAATACACGATAAAATGTAGGAAAGTGTAAGAGTGGCCACTGAACCAACCTTGAGAACGTGGAAAATAAGACAAAGAACAGGGAAGCAATCCCCAAGGATAAAATAAGACAAAGAAAAGAGACTCGATCCCCCCCTCAAGAGCTAAAATATCAAGGTAGGAAGTCATAAATACAGAAGTCTTATTAAGAACTTCCTAAGAGATGAAAACTTTCTCATTTAGGTAAATAAAAGGGACCTGTGACCTCAAAGCAGAGCAGTTTCTGCAGCAGGTCCACTGCTAGCCACCAGCAAGTGCCATTGCTCAGACTGGCAGAGCTGCGTAGAGGTTGCTGCATGCGAAGGGATCGGCGTGTGCTGGGGTAATTAAACAGCTATGAGCATCAGGGAGGATACCCGGGACACTGCCAGGGCTTGAGCTGTTCCCAACTCCTAAAAACCCTTCCCTGCCTACTCTAATCAAGCTGCCTCTCCTTGGCCAGGCCATGTAACACACTAACAGCCAGAGATGCAGGCTGGAGCAGGCACGGATGCTGACAGCTCTGAAACGCAGCGAAAGGAGCGGAGAGCATGGGAGAGGTGCTTTAGGGGGCCTTACTGACAATCATGATAAATGCCTGTGGCTTTCCTTTCACGCTTGGAAGTGTAACAAACCCCAGGCTGAGCACTCACAGGTACGAATTCGGGCAATCCTTATTTAATGTTAAACAACGTGTGTAATGCTATTGTGCGGCTTTATTAGTCCAATCTGTTCCTACCTCTCCTTTTCCTTGATCCGCTCCCCCTCAACTCCCAGCTCAGTAAGATATTGAAACCACGGATGCCCTGTTTCTACAGAAACCCTTCTCTCAAATCTTTAGAAACAATTGTGCTTTTCTTTTAAAGGGTTGTAAAAAACAGCCCCGGCACTGCTGCTGAAAAATCTCACTCGTTTTTCTTTTAACAGAAACTATTTTTCATTACATAGAATCATAGAGTCCTCATGGCTGGAAAGGACCTCCAGGATCACCAAATCCAGCCCTCATCCCAACAGCTCCCCATTTTGCTTCGGTTTGATGTCCTCAACAGTCTTGGTGAGGGCCTCTCCAAAAGATGACAATGTGTCAGGAGAAGTCATCAGAAAACTTGAAAACAGTGATCAGAAAAGCTTTTCCAGGCATTACCTAGATAAGAGATGCTGGAACGGGTCCAGAGCAGAGCTACCAAGCTTGTGGGGGGTACAGAGAGCCAGTTGTATGAGGAGAGGCTGAGGGAGCTGGGCAGGGTGANTTTTGTTGGGGTGGAGATGGTTGGACTCAGGGATCCAGAAGGTCCTTTCCAAGCAGGATTATTCCATGATTCTATGACCCTGAGAGCACACATAGCTCTGCACACGAGCAAGCAATCCCAAGGACTGGAACAGGTTTACACACATGTGTAAATGGAGGCAGGACCATTCGTTTGCAAGATGTGAGCTCTGCTTCAATTCTGAAACGCAGTAAGATTCACATGGTTGTGATTCACATTGAATTTGAGCCTCAGATTTGAACATGCCAGCTTGTCATCACGCTAGCTGCATTTTTCTTTATTTTTGGCTTTTCCTTTGTCAGTGCAAGCTTCTTCTGTTTCACAGATATAGATTTTTATATATATATGAAACAGAAGTATATATATATATATTCTGTGAGGCAGCTCAGCCTGCTGAGCCAATATCTTTCATCAAGGGAAGAGAAGTGCACTGCTTGGTTCTCAGAGAAAGAAGAAAGCATTGCTTGCTTTTTGGATTACATCCAACCTGCTTGTGACACCTTTAAATACCATATGAGTGGTGTAATTAGTCATAAATTAAGCTGTAAATGAGCTTTGAAAGCCACGTGTTCTCATTAGCATGTGACCAAGTAGAGCAGGTAATGATATATGCTTATATGATCCTGCAGTGCTAATGGTCTCTAAGGATGCTGTTCCTAAATCTTCTGTGTTTTGGAAAGTAATAGATTCTCTGTATTTTACAACATAATTCACATTTTGAGAGCAAAATCCCTCCAAATTCTGTCCTCACAACTCCATGTCTTGATGCCTTTTCAGCTTTGTTCCTCGTTTCTTCAGAGGCAACAACCATATCCCCACAAAAATATCCCCCAACCCAAAAGGTTTTCTTTAGGATATTGAAAAAAACCCCAAACCAACAAGCGATCAGGTCATGGTTTCTCTTAAGAAAGCAACATGCCTCTGGCATTTCCACAGCAAGGCTGAGGAGCAAGGAAGGCAGTTCCCCTTTCCAGTTCTGTATCACTTCTGTTCTTTATCCTATCACTGTGGGACAAAAGCTGTGGCAGACCTTGTCGATTCAGGCACCAAACCACACTGTCCCAGCTGCCTGTCTTGAGGACAACAGTAGAGTCACTCCTGCACAATCAGGATATGAAACTCATAAAATCCAACAGACAGAATCACTAAGGTTGGAAAGGACCTCTAAGACCATCAGGTCCAATCTCCATGATCACTAGACCATGTCCCAGAGTGCCGCATTCACTCACCTTTGGAACACCTCCAGGGATGGGGACTCCACCACTGCTCTGGGCAGCCTGTTCCAATGTTTAACTCTTCTTTCACTACAGAAATCCTTCCTAATTTCCAGTCTGAACTTCCCCTGGTGCAACTTGTGAAGAGTCCAACACTGGCCTTCCTACAGCCTCCTTTCAGGCAGCTGTGAAGGGCAATAAGGTCTCCTCTCAGTCTCCTCTTCTTCAGGCTAAACAATCCCAACTCCTTCAGCCTGTCCTCATCAGACCTGTTCTCCAGCCCTTTAACCAGCTTTGTTGCCCTTCTCTGTCCTCACTCCAATGCCTCGATGTCTTTCTTATACTGGGGTGCCCAACCCCCAGTACCATCTGTGATGTGCATGAAGACATGCCCAGTAAAAAGGCTGTATTCCTACTCCTGCTCTGTTTCACAGGCCTGAGGAGCTGAGTTGCAGTTATGGGTTGTGAACATAATGTGTGGCCTTGCTGTATTCCAGAGCATCAGTCTCTGCTAGGAGAGCTGTCCCAGTTTCTTCCAGGTGGGCTTCCCACCACCCACCCAGACCCACACAGATGGTGCAGGATTAGCTCTGGGGCCCTTTTCAGCAAACACAGGTCATACATGAGGATTCAAACACACATTTTCCTTTCCAAAATCCCTTAAAACTTGAGCGAGGAAAAGGGAAAAATCCAGCGTGAAGATGCAAACTGCTGCCCTGCAGAACTGCTCCTGTTAAACTCGTAGATATTTTTCACGATGACAGTGAAAAGAAAGAAAAGATTGAGAATATTCCATTTGTTTTTATTTTACTTGGGTTTATGTGAGCATTCGTCATCATTGCTAAGGCACACAGGACCAAGGTCTCCTCCAGGAAACACTGCGCAGAGGACAAAGATCCTGCTGCAGCGGGGGGATTGGACTAGTTAATCTTTCGAGGTTCCCTTCTGATCCCTAATGATTCTATGATTCTTCAGGATCCACCAACGCATTGATGATCATGTGAGAACTGAATAGTCGAGCAGAACCTGCCCTCTGTATCATCTTGTCCACAAAATACAACACAGTAGGCACACATTCAACTAAGAGCACTTTGTTCTTGTGACAGAGTCTGTGGGACTGTAGTCAACATAATCTGAACTCTAAAATATTTTCTATGCTGAAATGATAGAGCTGTACAAGGGATTTCATGGCATAGCCCCTGACTTCAAGAAGGAGATTGAGGGGATGGAGTGGGTCCACAGGAGCAACAAGGCTGGGGAAGGGACTGGAGGAAAAGTCTGATGAGGAGAGGCTGAGGGAACTGGGAGTCTTTAGCCTGGAGGAGACTCAGGGGGGACGTTACTACTCTCTAAACTCCCTGAAAGGAGGTTTTAGTTAGGTGGGGGTAGAGCTCTAGTGAAAGGATGAGAAGGCAGGGTCTGAAGCTGCACCAGGGGAGGGTCAGGTTGGATGTTAGGAGCCCCTCCTCACAGAAAGCATGATCAGACACTGGGATGGACTGCCCAGGGCAGTGGTGGAGTCCCCATCCCTGGAGGTGTTGAAGGACAGCCTGGCTGTGGCCCTTAGTGCCCTGGTCTGGCTGATGGGGTGATGTTAGGTCCTGGGCTGGGCTGGATGAGCTCAGAGGGCTTTTCTAGCCTCAGTGATTCTGTGACTCTGTAATTTACCTTTGTATACATGTGCCAGAGAATCAAAGCGGTCTCCTGACTTCACACTATGTGATCTGTTCATTAAATACTTTTACAAAGTGACAGGGATAGTAGAACTAATCTCACTGTAGCCTAGTTCATTGCCAGACTCTTTTTCTCCACAGCTTCTCCAACCTTCACCACAGCGATTGCTTAAAATCTTGGGATGACTTCCAAAAGCCATGAGCACGAGAGAGCTGCTCTAAGTGAAAATAATATTGTTAAACAAAACCAGATGTTGCTATAAATATAAAAACATAAATAAGTATATCTTTTAAAAAATATATAGTTTCTATAAATTGTAGTCTTCCAAAATCCATTTGTTTGTAAATTAGTTCCCGCTTGCATGTACTGGGTACTGGTGTCCACTGGACAAAACTCAGCCCCTTCACAGGACTATAGTGGAGTCAGCATGATGGGATGACTGAAAAGAGTTTTCACTAAATGATATCTGTAATTTAATGAAAATCCAGCTCTGATTTAATAATCTAACCCTCTCTTTTGCCTTTTTCATGGATTCCTAGATTCCTAGAATGGGCCAGGTTGGAAGGGACCTTAAAGATCATCCAGTTCCAACCCCCCTGCCATGAGCAGGGACACCCCTCACTAGACCAGGGTGCTCAAGGCCCCATCCAGTCTGGCCCTGAACACTTCCAGGGAGATGGGGGGCAGCCACAACCTCCCTGGGCAACCTGTTCCAGTGTCTCAGCATCCTCATCTCATCGTGTTGTTTTTGTTACTTCTTTTGTCTTCCTTCCCCCTCTTTGCCTGTGATTTGGCAGCAGAGGTCCGACCAGCATGACTTCTGCTCTGCCTGATGACAGGCTGCTCTCCATAGGGAATGGCAGTGAAACCTAAACAGTACTTGAGATCTCTGCAGACAGAAGCACTGCTGGTTACGGCTGAGTTGTTTGACTTTGTTCAATTTAAAAACAATAAATGTAAACAAGAGCAGGATTTGAACAGAGGAAGAGACAGAAAAAGCACAAACATCACACGACTTTTAACCACAGCCGCTAGAGAGAACACAAACAGCAAGTCTGTCCTCGGTTTGCTTTGTGGTTTGCTTTAGGAGCTTCACAGCCATCAGGCATTGCTTCTTCCCTGCTAGGAGTACGTAGATGTTCTTTTTTAAATGTATGCTTAGGATATTTAGGGGTACCAGTCCCATATCAAGCCATAAGATCTTTCTCTGCTATGAAATGCTTGCTTCAGTGAAGAAACACCACGTAACACTCATAGAATCACAGATCATCCAGGTTGGAAAAGGCCTCTGAGATCATCAAGTCCAGCCAACAACCCTACTCTACCAAGGTCACCACCAGACCAGATGTCTAAGCACCACATCTAAAGGATCTTTCAACACCTCCAGGGATGGGGACTCAACTCCCTCCCGGCGCATCCTGTTTCCTCAGGTCCAGCCTACCCCTCCCCTGGTGCAACTCGAGTCCGTTCCCTCTTGTTCTATTGCTGATGACCTGTGAGAAGACAGCAGAACCAACCTCTCTGCAGCGTCATGACTTTACGTCCTTAGGACCTGAGCCACAGGTCAAAGAGCTCTTGCATTTACTGGTGCTCCAACAAAGTACACGTGTGCACGTCTGCTGAACCACCACCACAGTTGTTTGTCTTTCGTTTGCATGCTGACTAAGGCTTGAGGGGCAGTTAAGGCTCTGTACTTGCACAGTGTCCAGACCTACAGGAGTACATCTGACAGGGAGCCGAGGCAGGGTTTAGAGAGATGAAAACATGAGCCGCCATTTCAGCCAAGCCTGTGCTTCAGGAAGCACAAATCTACAACGTACAGCCTGGCCCACGGGCTTCTGACGTTGCTATTCACTTACAAGGGTCACAGGTTTGGCATCTCTGACTTCCATTGTTCCTTAGGAGGTTTAGGAGTTTACAATGTCCAGGTAACAGCTTTTCCTGGAAGGCTCTGGAAGCCCTTTGCTGTAGGGAGGCCGTTCATCATTGTCTCTCTGGGCCGGCTTGGGTCTCTAAGCGTTGGTAGTGGGAGAGCTGCCCTTTGAGCAAGACAGAGCACGTGCTGTTAGCTATTGAACTGTTCCCCAAATGAAACTCATATATTACAGTCTTAAGAGTAAAAATAAAACAGAACAACACGCTTTTAATTGCTGATTCCACAATAAAATCGTGCCTTATTTATACCTTGGGATTTTATGACCTACTGCGATTTAGATCCACTTTATCTGGACCTTGACGGTGGGCAACAAACGACTGCTCACAATTCCTTTCGGGTGATTTTTCCGTGAAAACATAGCCGCATCTTAAAATATGGAAAAGCAATTTGTAACCAAATGAAAAAAGCTTGCATGGAAGATTACATAAAATACATCTGTCTTTTCAAACCGGCGAGATACATAAACAACTCGTTAAAACCTGGGAAAGCCAAAGGAGAGGACGAGAGACCTTTTAACGAGAAGACATTTCAAACAGATATTTTTCTGCTTTTAAAAAGACAGGATGTTACTTCATTCCTAGGAAGACGATGTCCAATGAGCAGGGAAGGTAGCAGAAATTTGTTCGAGCGCCGTCCTCGAGCGAGCTTCTGTTAAAGCTTGAAGAGTTTGCAAGTGGAGGGGTCATTTTAAATCGAATACAGGCTCTGATGTTTCCATTGCAAAGAGGTTTCTTTTATGTCAAAGGGAATTTGAAGATCGCCCATGAATTTGCAACTGAACCCTGTACTGTCAAATCTGATTCTAATCCTTTAAAAAAAGCTGTCCCTGTGAAACAGCCAGCAGAGCACTAACCTCTTCCTTTTGGTAGCCAGACATGTTGGGAAAAAAAATTCCATGTGGTTAATCAACCGAAATGATGTTGTAGTTTAAGTACAAGCAAACAACTTCCAGAACCTTCAGTGCATGCAGTTGCTGTGAGGGTATCCACGGGCGATGCTAATACTACCAGCTGAGGTACTGATGTTCTCGAGGTGTTTTCGTCTTCACTTTTTACTTTTGAAGTGCACAGCTGTAGGATTTACTGTTAAACACAGAAATACAGCCGCCACGCATGAATTCCCCCTAATAATAGCAATACAGAGGGACAGTAGGTGTCACTTTGCACCAAGTTAAAAGAAGCACTGTCCAAAATGAGGTTCTGTTCTGATCTCAGGGCCCAGTTCTACTCAACATCTTTATGGATGACCTGGATGAGGGGATCAAATCTCCCCTTAGAAAATTCACGGATGACACCAAGCTGGGGGGATGTGATGATCTGCCGGAGGGAAGATGCTGCAAAGAGATCTGAACAAGCTGGGTAGAGGTCACAGGGTTGAGGCTGAACAGGGCCAAGTGCAGGGTCCTACATTTTGGCCATAAGAACCCCCAGCAGAGCTGCAGACTGGGGGATGAGTGGCTGGATTGCAGCCTGGCAGAGAGGGACCTGGCAGGACTGGTCAACAACCAGCTGAACAGGAGCCAGCAGGGTGCCCAGGTGGCACCAAAGGCCAATGGGATCCTGGCTTGGATCAGCATTAGTCTGGCCAGCAGGACTAGGGATGTCATTCACCCTCTGTATTTGGGGGCAGTTCTGGGCCCCTTGCTTCAAGAATGAGATTGTGGGGCTGGAGGAGGTGCATAGCAGAGCAACAAGGCTGGGGAAGGGACTGGAGAGTGAAAGTCAGATGAGGAGAGGCTGAGGGAGCTGAGGTTGTTTAGCTTGCAGGAGACCCAGGGGTGACTTTATCGCTCTCCACGACTACCTGTAGTCAGGTGGGGGTCAGGCTCTTCACCCAGGCCATTAACAACAGGACAAGAGGGCAGGGTCTGAAGCTGCCAGGGGAGGGTTAGGTTGGATGTTAGGAAGCCCTTCCTCAGGGAAAGGGTGATCAGACACTGGAATGGACTGCCCAGGGAGGTGGTGGAGTCCCCGTCCCTGGAGGTGTTGAAGGACAGCCTGGCTGTGGCCCTTAGTGCCCTGGTCTGGCTGATGTGGTGATGTTAGGTTCTGGGCTGGGCTGGATGAGCTCAGAGGGCTTTTTCAGCCTCAGTAATTCTGTGTAACTGGTAGTGCCACTCATGCACACAAGGACATAGGGACTTAAAGAGGGACTTAGACAATTATTTAGGTAACTGAATACAATACTGGAATTATGAACCCTCCTCTGAGTTACAGCTTAGCCGGTAACCTGATAGATGCCTAACCACTTGAAAATATTTCTTCTGTCTATATGCAGAAAAATGTGTTCATTCTTAACCAGCAAAGCTGAGCTATCACTTCTCCCTTCCCATTGAAGCCTGCCTGGCATCCAGGAGCCCTCTGCTCAATTCCTCAAGGAGCTTGTTAAAAGACTTTGCATAAAGTCACCCCAGAAGCACAGCAGTAAGGAACAGTCACCCACTAAATGCAGTAGCACCTTCTATACTTCTTTAGGATAGCTGGGGGAGGACTCACGCCATTCTCACGTTCCCTTGATGCAGAGTACTGTGTTCTCAGCCCTGACCCAAGGTATCTGTAACCAAGGTTCCCTTCCTGGCCTTATCACACGGAATTTCAACTCCCCTTTCCCACGTACTGACTCTTTATCCATCAGGTTGCTGGCTTCCACCCCAAGAGGGGTTTATGTCCGTACCTTGCATTTAACTCTCCGTGGATCAATCAGCAGTCTGAACGCCCGAACACAGCAGCAGCATCCAAAGTGGGGACAGTATCCTAGGCACGGGAGGCTCTACTTGGAAATTATGGGATTGCCTTTAATCTCCTCAAAAATGCTTTCAGAAATCTGTGATCAAAGCAGACATAATAGCTCTGTCACGTGAAATGGAAGCCCACATTTTTGTACTTAAACTATCACAGTCCTGTTTAGGCCCTCTGAAAATGAAAAACTTACTTGGGTTTGCTGCTCCAGCTGAAACCAGCTGCTTTTGGAAGCTAGAGATCCTATTCCTGCTGGGCGTTACCTGCTCCGCTGGCGACAAGCACCTCAGAGAGGGGTTTGTCTCAGCCTGGCATCACCGAGCTATTTTGGGTTAGTTCTTTTTATTGGGATCAGTGGGTGCAGTGGGTGCCACAGTATCAGAAGGACATTGAGGTGCTGGAGCTGGTCCAGAGAAAGGCAATGTAGCTGGGGGAGGTCTGGAAAACAGAGCCTGTGAAGAGCAGCTGAGGGAACTGGGGATGTTTAGAGAAGAGGAGGCTGAGAGGAGACCTTATTGCTCTCTACAGCTACTGAAAGGAGATTGTAGTGAGGCTGCTGCTAGACTGCTCTCCCAAATTACTAATGATAGGCTGAGGGGAAATGGCATCAAGTTGTGTCAGAGGAGATTTAGATTGGACATTAGGAAGAAGTTCTTTGCTGACAGAGTGATTGGGCACTGGACCAGGCTGCCCAGGCAGGGGGTGGAGTCCCCATCCCTGGAGGTGTTAAAAACCAAGTAGCTAGAACACTTGAGGCCATGGTTTAGGGGTTAGGGAGATGTTAGGGTTAAGGGCTGAACTTGGTGATCCTGGAGGTCCTTTCCAGCTGTGAGGATTCTATGATTCTGTGATTCTACTCGATTGTGCCCTTCATGCAGAGCAGCAGAAGACAAACAAAGCCTGTAAAGGATGTGTGCCACACAAACAGCATCAATCCTGTCCACAGATGTGGCAGGTTCCTTGCTAACACTGATTTTTTAAAATCAGTTTAGACTTCTTCCCAAACTCTTGTGGTCACTTACATCCAGGTGGGAGGCTGAGTGCATTTTGGAAACACCGCTTTCAAGAGATGAAACTCAATTGTTCTTTCTTGTGCTTTGCTTAATTTTTGCCATAGCTCTGCTTGTTCCAGAGATCACCACTATTTTTTCCCAGTCTCAGGTTCTTTTGGTTCGTATTTCCTTGATAAACTTAAGCGAAGCCAACTGGGTTCCTCTGCCTGATGACACTGGCAGGCAGTGTTTTCTACAGCTACTCGAGGAGCAGTTCTTGTTCTCAGAATGTAAAAGCATTAGGGTTTTTAATTTGCTCTTAAAGGTTAAGAACAATTCCCCTGTACACAGAATACTTGCGATCCCAAATGCAGAACAGACTAAATACTACATTTTAAAGCAAAACAGTGGAGAAACCAGCTACTCCTCAGTTTACATAACCAGGCTTACACGTACTGGGTTTGTTTCCACTGCAGTGGGTGATGATGTGACAGGAAAATGCCTGATTTGAGGTGTCAGTGATGTCATCACTAATTCAGGGAGCTCACTTCACCCTGAACCCCTAGGACTACCAAGAGATAGAACTGCAGTCAAAACACACTTAATTGTGCTAGATTTACTCGTCTCTAAGATAAAAAAACTACTGCCCAAGATCTCACTGAGGAGATCTTAAAACCTTAAAAAAGAAAGAAAGGGGGAGAAAAAAAAAGGTAAAAGAAGAATCTGCTGTTCACACAGAAGAGAGCTGAAAATATGTGTGAAATGCATGGTTTTGGTATTTTGAAGCAGTTGGCTTCTAACAATAGAACCGCATACTCATCACTGGTCACGGGATAAGTGTGGTTTGGGGATCTGTGTTATGCCAAGACTCAAATGATTTAATACGAGCTTTGCTTTGGAGGAATGGCAACAGCTAAAGGGAGCAGACATGCAGACAGTCGTGACTTCAGGCTTCTGGAAGTTACATGATCACTTAGGATCCGGCGCTTCCAGAAGTCCCGCATGACATGAAAACATCTGACCCACTAAGCAGCTGTGAGACTTTCCCAGATTCTCCTCAGCAGATGTAGCTCCACAAGCTCTGGTAGAGCCCAGGGGATAGCTAACTCCCTTCCTGCACAAGTCTCTCACAACAAGTCTCTCGCTGGGCTGTGCTTCTAGCAACAGACTGGTCTCTGTGCGTTACTGGCTTTGTGCAGCACCTCCGGGGAGGTGCATACACTGGTTAGTACACTGGGACACTGTGCCAAGAAACAAACCAGCAATAAGACAAAGCAAAGACACTTTTCTTACTGCCTTTCCATTAATCATAGAATCATCAAGGTCGGAAAAGACCTTCAAGGTCATCAAGTCCAACTGTCAGCCATAGAACAGCTAACATGTAAGCCACCTCCTGAAAGACCATGCCTACCCTTTTTTTGAACACCCTTTTGATCACTCTTTCCACGAGGAAGGGCTTCCTAACATCCAACCTAAAGCTCTCCTGGTGCAGCTTCAGGCCCTGACCTCTCGTCCTGTTGCTAGTTGCCTGGGAGAAGAGCCCAACCCCAACCTGACTATAAATTCTCTTCAGGGAGTTATAGAGAGGGAGATGGTCCCCCTGAGTCTCCTCTTCTCCAGGCTAAACACCCCCAGCTCCCTCAGCCTCTCTGTCACACTTGCAGAGCACATACACGTCACAGCTATTGCTTTCCCTATTTATTTTTAATCTGCCAGGCCCTAATTCCTATTTGGAGTGGGAACGGGAGATGATCTTCTACACAGACACAGCGCTCTCAAGAGGGCTTGGCATCTCTTCATCCGGCTACATCTTTTGCTCTGTAAGACTCCCTGCCCTCACCCTTACATCTAACACTGCCAGAAAATCCTGCAGTCACAGCTACAAAGGCTGGAATAGACCAAGGAGGGAAATCTAGAAAATGAGAAAATGAAATTAAGAGATCCAAGAGCCTCTGGGTGTCTCTACCTCTACTGTTCTGGGTCACCCCTTGAGCGTATGGAATGGAGAAAAGTTCTTCTCTTGTTCTGCATGAGACTTATACTTTGCTCTACATGAAACTCAGATGAAAGCAGTAAGCCTGACAAGATCAGCAGGTCACCAGTGCTGTCTCAACTTGCTTTACTTACTCAAGCAAGAGGATCCCGTGAAGTTAACACACATTACAAACACGTCGGTCACATACATGAAGTATTTGCGGGTTTCCCAAGGGAGAACCCAAGTGCTTCACAACTAAACAGTGGGGAGATACAGGGAAGGAAGGGAAAAGCTCTGATGAAGCATGAAGGCGAAAGAGTGGCAATAACATTAGTTGTTGAAAAAGCGATTATATTCCTGATATAAAGTCTCATCCATCTGTCATTTCATTTAACGAAAGCTTCTCCATGTCCAGTTCTCTAGTCTGCATATTTCTGTAACCTTTAAAACCACTTCCACTATTTCTTATAAACATGGATTACCAAACTGGCAACAAACCATCAAAGTCAATGCATTTACAATATGCCCTCTAGGTAACTTTACTACCATGGAAATAGTTCTTGCTGTGACCGTGGGCCGTAGGAGCGTAAGGCTCGGGAAACTACACACTTGGTAACGATAAAATCCGTCGGGTTTTAGCAAAGTATTTTGCTCCCAACCTAGAGCCGTGTCACCGGTGCAGTGTGCTTATTAAGTTCCTTTCATGACCGCCTGCCCTGCAATTTTGAAACGCTGCAGGTGTGAAGGCATTGTGTGGCACTTGAGGGTTAGTGAAAGCACTTTGTTACTCATGGGTGAGAGATTCCATTTATTCAGTAGAAGAGGAGTAATGGGGGGGTTGGGGTGGAGAATGTGAAGCTGATGATAGAAGGACATAAATAGAAACAGACATCTATGGAGCGCCTCGGCCGTTTCATTGTACTGCTGCTTCCACCAGTTCAATCCTCCAGTAACAGCCAGGAGCTGGGATTTTTCCTCCCTTAATGCAGGATCACTCTATCTCCTAGCACTAAACTATTTTTAAGAAGTTTACCTACTCTTACTTAATTTTTATAGAGTAACTGTGATGGTGTCAGACTATACTAAACCAGTGGCTGCTTTTACTTAAAGACCTAAGTTCCTGCTGGTGAGGATCAGTCCCTCTATCCCCAAGCAAAGGCTTTAACACCAAGCCTCGTTTTGCTTTGCTCTGGTCATCACAGCCGGCAGATAAATGTCCTTCGAAAGCGAGACACTGGGATTTCTTTAAGCTGAAGGCAGGGCTCAAACTATTTAGTAGCTCTTTTTAGGTTATAGTACAACTGTTGAACGTTACCGGAGAATACTGTGTCTTACTTCATTCTCTGGACTGTTTTCCATTAGCTGTCCTCTTTTGAGTTTTAAAGAGCTGACAAGGAACAATCTGAACGCAGCGTTCTTTTCATGCAATTAAGAGACTTCAGAATTCTGTGATAAAAGATTTTCTTTCAAGGATACACTTAGTTAATGAGCTTCACTTTGAAGAAAGTTGCATAAACAGTCAAATCTAAGCTAATGGATTAGTGTGCCTATGATGTTTTATAGCTAACCACCACGATCAGATAACGTAGAAGTTAAGGTGAACTATGATTTCATCCTGTGTCCTTCTAGCAACATCTGCAACATCCTTTTATCCTTGTTCCTTCCCTGACGGATGCGCTAGTACCCTTGTATTTCTATGCCATCTATACTATGGTTTGGCTGTCAGCTGCTCCTATTCGCATGGAATTGTATCCCTAGAAAACTATAGACAAGTGACTGAGAACAGGATTTGAGGATAAATTACTATTTTAGGACTGTGTCCTCAGAGGTTGGAGGAAGAATTTTGATGGACAAATCTATCTCCTCTTTTTCAATGAGGAAATGTCCCTGACCCATCAATACTGACCTGCACACACGGAAGAGACGAACGTTTGCTCAGTTTCTTTCAGAATGTGAAGAACATAGTCCATGCAGCAAAGGATGCAGATTCAGTGCCACTAGGAACAGTGAGAAGTGATTTAAATCATACTTAATCCCTCATTCTTCTATTTACCTCTCAGTACAGGTACTTCTGGGGGAGGGTGGGGGCTTCAGTTTTTCAGTTCTGAGTTTGTTGAAACTTTAAGTCAGTTTTGGGGGGCAGAAATTAACAAGGCAAACAGTTGTCATCCCTTTGGAGCTGCAATATTGGCTGACAGGCTGGAGTATGGAGACACCCCTCATCACCACCTCCAAAATAAAAGCACACTGGACTAGCAGCTAGCATGATTTCAGTTCTACGATGTTTTCTTCTTTAAAGAAAGGTTCATTAAGGTTACGGGTTAGCACTGAAGCTGCTTACAGAGTAACAGAGAGGATACCCTTGCTTACACCTCCGGTACATTGCTGGCAGCTCTATTGCTTTCTCATTAACAACACTCAATGGAAAATATTTTACCCATGTGAACCTACCAGAAACTTCAGCAACATCTGAGCTCACCCAGAATGGAACTACAGTGGGCCCTACGTTGCCCGGGGCACCAGAATATTTCTGTTGGATCATGAAATCTTTACAATGGTCAGAGCCTCAACACCTCATTCACAAGACAGGGACGTGATTAAGTACCGACTCAGGGAGACTAATACCTCCCTTCCAGTTAGCAGTGCAGCCCACTAGAGCATTGCAAGGACCCTTGCATTAAATACAGCAAACCATCTGCGATGGCAGTGAATCTGGGAGCTAATAATTACAGTCACAGCAACGACATCTTATTTTAACAGAGTTTTTCTGAGCATTTCAATGTATTTCCGTGATTTCCCAGCCTGAATCCAAAGACAGTGGGAAGGGAATTTGGAACCGGCCTTTCTTTCAAACACACATTACTTGAAGCATTTGAAGAAAGTGTTGAACAGCTTCTCCACCCACTTTCTCAAAGTGGAGGAGAAATTGCTCTCAAATGTTGGTTATAAACGTGTAATCTGAACTCCAGCCACTCGGCAGGGCTGCAGAAGAATTTACGATGTGCTAAATATTTCCTTTGTTCTTCCCAGTGGTAGCCTGCTGTAGCAATTAGAAAGCAACTGGCTGCACATGTAAACTGGGGCTGTTTTCTAAAGAATTGCTGATAACTGTTAAAAGCCTCCCTAAACAGCATTTGCTCTGCTCTACTGCAATACTTGATTTTTATGTAAGCCTATATTAATCCTTCATGTTTTTCTTCTCATCGCTTAATCTTTGTCTTGTCTTCTAGGAACCTTACCAACAAGATAGAAAGGAGACACAGCTATTGACTATTGCTGGACTGACATTAGGTTTTATTTGCTGTTATTTTTATACAGAAATGGAAATAAATGTTATCCTGAAAGCTTGGGCCATTGACATGAACACTCTGTTCCTATGGAAGCTACAGATCTGCCCAATAGGGAATGATTCAGAAGGTTGTATATTAAGGTTAGATGGTGGTTGAGTCTCCTTTCTATCTTGTTAGTAAGGTACCTAGAAGACACAACTAAGACTTTGCTCCAGCTCCTCAAAGTCCTTTTTGTATTGAGGGGCCCAAAACTGAACCCAGCCCTGCTGGACACACTTTCTGATGCAGACCAGGATGCTAATGGCCTTCCTGTCCACACTGCTAGCTCTTCACAGAATCACAGACTGTTAGGGATTGGAAGGCACCTCAAAACATCATCCAGTCCAATCCCCCTGCTAGAGCAGGATCCCCTAGATCCAGTCACATAGGAACACAGCCAGGTGGGTTTAAACATCTCCAGAGAATGAGACTTCACAACCTGCCTGGGCAGCCCCTTCCAGTGCTCAGTCACTCTCACCAGGAAGATGTTTCTTCTCATATTTAAGTGGAACCTCCTCTGTTCCAGCTGACTCCCATTTCCCCAGTCTAGGTCCCTCTACAGGGCTTTCCTGTCCTCCAGCAGATCAACACAGCCACACAGTGTGGTGTCATTTGCAAACTTGCTGGGGGTGTACTCAGTCCCTCATCCAGACCATTGATAAAGCTGTTGAACAAGACTGGCCCCGATACGGAGCCCTGAGGAACAGCTTGTGACCAGCCACCAACTCACTTTAACTCCTTTCAACACAACTCTCTGGGCTTGGCCACGCAGTAAGCGTTCCACCCAGCAGAGTCCACCCATCTAAGCCATGAGCTGCCAGCTTCTCTAGGGGAAGGCTGTGGGGCNATCTGACTCCCATTTCCCCAGTCTAGGTCCCTCTACAGGGCTTTCCTACCCTCCAGCAGATAAACACAGCCACACAGTGTGGTGTCATTTGCAAACTTGCTGGGGGTGTACTCAGTCCCTCATCCAGACCATTGATAAAGCTGTTGAACAAGACTGGCCCCGATACGGAGCCCTGAGGAACAGCTTGTGACCAGCCACCAACTCACTTTAACTCCTTTCAACACAACTCTCTGGGCTTGGCCGTGCAGTTAGCGTTCCACCCAGCAGAGTCCACCCATCTAAGCCATGAGCTGCCAGCTTCTCTAGGGGAAGGCTGTGGGGCACTGCGTGAAATGCTTTACTGAAGTCTAGGTAAACAACATCCACAGCCCTCCCCTCATGCACTGAGTGGGTCTACTGGTCATAGAAGGAGATCAAGTTGGTCAAGCAAGACCTGCCTTTTGTAAACCCATGCTGGCTGGCCCTGATCCATGGCTGTCCTGCTCCACATCTTCTCCCACCAATACCAATTACCTTAGCCATGGCTCCAGAGAGGGCAACAAGCAGGGCAAAGCAGAGAATATAAAGGAGTCTGGGCCATGCTACAGGTGGAACTCATGAGAAAGAGACTCGATAAACAAATGCACCAAGCAGCGAGGCCACAGCTCTTGTGGGAACCAAAACTCAGAGTAGCACTAACGAGTAGTTAGTTAAGCTGGGAGCAGCTTGAGGAACGTTTTGAGTGCTGTTGCCTCCAGCCGAGGGCTCAGGGTGCACGTGCTGACCCAGAGCCAAGGGCACCAACAATTTTTCTGCCTGCACTGCTCTGCAAAAAGAAGTTGAGAGCAGCAAGAAAGCCTGAGGGAAACTTTCCTCTGTGCAAGCACCAGGATCCATGGGATTTGACTTTAGAATTCCTGTGGACTCATAAGCAATACATCAAAATCAGCTCCATGGCACCTGTGTGCTGTTGCTTAGCCCCCTGAGTCCCCTAATCCTATTGAGTGTACCTATGTCCCCGTTTCACTCCAAAGCCTGAGGAAGATGCAGGTTCCTAGCAAAAAAAACCCCAGTGTCCCAAAACAACACCTCTGGCAGGTGGCTGGAAGCTAAACCACTGGAAGTAGAAGCAGAAAGCAAGCGTACAGATACAGGGTTTGAGGAGAGCACACTCGCTTCTGTGGTGGCCTTCAGCCTGTTGCACCATCTGGCAATGTCTGGAATGAAGTTATTTATAGTCTAAACAATAAGAAGTCAAGTGAGTTGTACAGTTCAGGGTTATGGTAATTGGATACAGAGCTTTCTGCTTTGTGCCTGCTGGGTCAGCCCTGGGCCAAGCTGGTGCTAATGAGTGGAAGTCATTGCCAACCAGTTGCTTCTCAGTGATCTGTGTGAAATGGGCTTAGTTTGGGCAACCTTCCTTGGGAGGTTCTGTAGGCGAATAATGAAGGAGGGCAAACTGAGCAGTCTCTTCCTTCCTCTTGCCTAACCAATCTGATCTCATTCTATGACTGGGTGCCTTGCCAGGTGGATGAGGGGAAGGCTGTGGATCTGGTCTACCTAGCACTCTCCTACAGCACTCTCCTGGAAGAGTTGGCAGCCTGTGACTTGAACGGGTGAACCCTCCACTGGGTTAAAAACTGGCTGGATGACCGGGCACAGACAGTGGTTGTGAGTTGTGCCCCATCCAGTTGCTGTCCAGTGACCAGTGGTGTCTGCCAGGGATCAGTGCTGGACCCAGTTCTGTTCAACATCTTTATTGATGACTTTGATGAGGGGATCAAATCTACCTGTAGTAAATTTGCAGATAACACCANTTGGCAGCCTGTGACTTGAACGGGTGAACCCTCCACTGGGTTAAAAACTGGCTGGATGACCGGGCACAGACAGTGGTTGTGAGTTGTGCCCCATCCAGTTGCTGTCCAGTGACCAGTGGTGTCTGCCAGGGATCAGTGCTGGGCCCAGTTCTGTTCAACATCTTTATTGATGACTTTGATGAGGGGATCGAATCTACCTGTAGTAAATTTGTGGACAACACCAATTTGGGGGGAGTAGATCTGCTGGAGAGCAGCCTGACAGTGAGGGATCTGGCTGTTCTGGTCAACAGCTGGCTGAACAGGAGCCAGCAGGGTGCCTGGGTGGCACAAAAGGCCAATGGCATCCTCATTGGATCAGCATTAGTATGGCCAGCAGCACTGGGGACATCATTCCCCCCCTGTACTGGGCACTGGTGAGGCCTCCCATTGAGTACTGGGGGCAGTTCTCAGCCCCTCACTTATGAAAGATGTTAAGGGACTGGAGCAAGTCCAAAGGAGAGCAATAGGGCTGGTGAAGAGACTAGAGGGAAAGTCTTATGAAGAGAGCTGAGGGGACTGGGGTTGTTTAGCCTGGGGAAGACTTCAGGTGGGACCTTATTGCTTTCTACAACTACCTGAATGGAGGTTGTAGTCAGGTGGGTGTCAGGCTCTTCTCCCAGGCAACTAGTGACAGGATGAGAGAGCAGGGCCTGAAGCTGCCAGGGGTTTGATTTTCCTCATGGATCAGACCCTGGAACAAACTGCCCAGGGAGGTGGAGGAATCCCCATCCCTGGTTTAAGGACAGACTGGCTGTGGCCCTTAGTGCCCTGGTCTGGCTGATGGGGTGATGTCAGGTCCTGGGCTGGATGAGCTCAGGTCTTTTCCAGCCTCAATAACTGTGATTCTGTGATCACCCGTGCTGGTGTGAATGCTGAATATTTTTGTGATTAAGCCCCTTGCAGAACTAAGTGATTTATCATCTCACACTCCAATCTCCACAAGATGCCTATTCCCTGCTGACAGGTTACGTGTAGAATCCTGATGGTCCCATCGTTTTGCTATTTAATAGTGCAATGAACAAGTACTCACCATTTGTCATCAGCTAGATACTGGTATGTGTGTCCTGCCTCGATGCGAGTATCCTGCAAGATTGCTTACTCATATATAGAGCTGCAGCTAGTAACATAATAGGAAGACATGGAAACAGGGAGCAAAAGTCAGGGGGAGTTATGCTCACAAGGAGTACCTTCAACACAGGCACCCAAGGGGATCTAGTTCAGCCTTCTGGATGCTCCTTTATGACTGCTTTCCTCGATACGTGCTTCTGTCACAGCTTTATATTGCAGCAGCACTGACATCACACGCATTCTCTCACTTCTTTTTCTTTCTTTGACCTACTGAGCGGAACACTTTCGTGCAGGCATTGCCAGTGTAAGAGGATATCGTTTGTCTCTCAGACTGTAAGCTTCCATCAGGCTGTAGCTGTAAATCTAAACACTAAATTGATTAAATTTTAGCACTCTGTGTTGTGGTAGAGCCAGCAGAGCCAAAATAAGGTTGACCCATTAGGTACCACAGCCACCTTACTACTGTCCTTCCTGCAGACAGCTTCCAAGTAGATCATAGACTCATAAGATAGATCACAGACGCTACAGGAGACAGAGCAAAGGGAATGAGTTCATCGACGTTCGAAAAAGAGCTCAGATGAGCCTAACATCTGACCATCTGTGTTTGTAATGACAAATCTAAGTAAGATCCTTCATATAATCATTGTTATCATTAAGATACTTGAAAGGCATTAAGAATAAATCAAATGAACAAATACAATCGCTGCATTTCATGTCATGTATTCCCTCTTGCAGATGTCTATGTCTTAGCATTGATTCCCCAAGCTCTTTCTTACCCAAGGATTTCAAACAACTACCAATTAGCAAAGTTTCCCCATTTTCCAGTGATAAAAGTTATTCAGACTGAAGCACAGAAAGACAGGCGACTGCCTTAGCATTTCAACGCTGAGGCAAGACTCGGGGAGCAAAGCCGTGCAGTCTTGACTGTTAGGTGACATTTGCCTTGCAATCTACTGACCCATTGTGCAGTTAGACACTGCTAGGGTCGTGGTGCTCACGACTCAGAACACATTGCTGTAGAGCCAGTGGAGCAAGAAGAGTGGATGGAGACAGAGGAATAAATCACTGTCTGTCAGAGCAGCGGAGAGATGGCACACAGCACAAGTTCATAGGACAGATAGCAGTGGTTGAACAGTTTGGGCAAGGAAAGAAGGTGGCTCTCCATTAGCATTTTGAGGTAGCTCTGCTCAAACACGGATGAACCCTGTGTTTTTAACCCACTGCATTCGGAACATCAGCAAGAAGCACTGCAACAATGAAATTAAAGCGAGCACAGTGCAGTTAAGTTTCACCCGCTTGCACATCAGCTAGAGTGTCAGGAACTTGTGCCATCAGCCTCTGATTATTTTTATACTTTGTTTGACAGACACTTCTGGAAATGTCTTCTTGTTTTACATCGTCAGCAGAGCTCCCAGGCGAAGTTCCTTACGTATCTTTAAATGCTGCTAAGCTGACTGGCATTTACTTGTACCCCCCTCACTATAAGAATCATGGGGTCTGACTTGGCAAGAATCACCTCTTGGCTTTTTTTTTTCCCCTTCCTTTTTTATTTTTGAGTGGAACAGCTGCCCTCTCAACTTCAGCCCTGTGGTCTTCTGAGAAAAATGAAAGGGGAGGGGGGAGAGACGTTAAAATCAGTTCTCACTAATGAGAGGAAAATTGGATGTAAACAATTGAAAGGTCTTCTCATGCTTAAGGCCTGACATTTCCACAAAGAGCTTAATTGCTTGCTCGGACCTAAAGGGTTATGTTCTTTTTTTAAGCTGCATGTGCTCTCTGCCAAATACTAGCTTGGGCATGCTGTGAGTGATTTTTGGATCACCAGCAGCTCCTGCTATTTTAGGCTCTGTCACAGCTTGAAGTTGTAATTAATTTTAAGGATCCTGACAATCATAATTATGACAGCCCTGGTTTCTGATAAGGCTCACTTAGCTTGCTTTTTGGTTTTGAGGGAAACCATTTGTTTTAGTATTAAGCAAAGAATGTCATAGTGCAGGCTGTCACACACCAATAAATCTCCAGTTTGAAGAATAAACACCTGCTGTAGAGTCGAACAGGAAACACACTTCTTGTCCCATGAAACCTGACAAGTTTTCATAAATTCTCCCACCATGAAATCAGGCTCTCTTGATAAAATCAGGTCTAGAAAAAAGCCAGGCAGAAGCCACCCCTCACAGAACTATACCGGGGTATTGATGCTCAAGGTGTGTGAGGGATAAATGCAGTTCCTTTAACACTGCCCTCCTTATCTGAAAGTCAGTAGCCCTAAAGAACAGGCCACTAGTTATTCCATAAGAAGCATTTCCAGCTTCAGTCTCCAAAGTTTTCTCTGTATTTCTAGGTACTAAGTGGAGAGGAGCCTGCAGTCTGCATCTTTCTCTGCTCAAGTCAGCGTCTGATTCAGTAGCTCTTTGCTACTCTGGGATTTCTATCACTTTCTCTTCCCATCGCTTCACCAGTTTCTCTCAAGAGAGTTTTGCACAAGACAAAGCCCTAACATGTTTGAAATTTCCTTAATTCTTCTCAGAAAATTAAAAGCCATTGGATTATTTTATTAGAGGAGGAAAAGCATGATGTTTAAGACATCCAGGACAGTTTACCTTACACCTACCCATCACCGGTGAGCTGTGATAGAAATAGTCAGGGGCTATTTTCCCCTTCAGGTTTGTAGAGACATTGAGCTAAACATTGACTGGATTTGGGAGCAAGACAAGGATAGGGTGAAAACAAACCGCTTGCTCAGCCTACAGATTCACTTCTGATGGCCCTGGGAAATGCTGTCTCCCTCAACTGTTTTATGGCCCTTGAAGGGAGAAAAAAAGCACCCTGCATTCACTTCACACCCCAAACTAAGCACATGCGTCATGCTGTAGTCACTGTTTTCTGAGATTTATCCTCTCTCTTTAGCAGCTCCCATTAATAGCAGAAGGAATTACATGGTTAGAGAAAAGCCAATGTCCCTTCTGAAAGAATATTGTTGTGGGTTATTTGTAACACAACACTCAAGACCAGCTGGTACCTTACAGGTTTTGGCTGATTTAGGGTAGTGCAGGGCCTCAATGCAAGTAAGGAAGCAGTTCAAGGAGTTTCCTAGGGCATGTACTCCTGACCCAAGGATCAGTCTGTGTCTTCTGAGAGAAGACAAACAGTCCTGTGCCATCCCCTGCTCTGGGAAAGCACACTGCTGTGTACATGAGACACAGAGTCCAAGAAACATAGAAAAGCCCTTGTCTGCTGCAGGGAGATTCCTTCTGTCACTGGGGACAGGAAAGAGTGTGTTCCTGTAGCAATGGCCATTTTACCTGTATTCAAGGTATCCTTTGTGCTTTCCCTTGAGAAAGAAGCATGCTTAGAAGATACTTACATGTTTGCATCAGTATTTGTGCCATATTCAGAGTTCTTCCAGAGACCCTAAAACCTTAAACCATGGGTGTTTGAGAGGAACTATCATTTTTAATCATTAATGTGAGTTTCTAACTCCTCTTTCTCTGACAAGAAGAGTCTGGCAGTTTAAACCAACTACACATTAAATGCTGAGGGAAAAAACAACCCCAGCCTGTGTCTGTGCTCGGGATTGCTCTGACCTAGATGCAGGACCTTATGTTTGTACTTATGTTGAACCTCATGCAGTTTTCATGGGCTCAGCTCTCAAGCCTGTCAAGGTGCCTGCTTTTTTTTTTCCCTTCCCTCCAGTGCATCAGCTACACCACACAGCTTGGTGTTGTCAGCAAACGTGCTGAGCGGGCACTCAGTGCCACTGTCCCTGGACCCAAAACAGACCCCTGAGGAACACCACTTATAATTGATATCCAAACCCCACACAACTGTGCTTACCAAAGGGGTTAGTAGGGGTTAAAGTGTTTATGCAACTTCAGTCCTACCCTTTATCTGCCTATCTCAGATGACAAGGGCTATTTACTCTCCTGGAATATCTAATTCCCTCCTGTTGAAATGGCTCCAGTCTTCATACTAAACTGTCACTAGTAGTAAGACTGGAATCCAGGTCTTCCTTCCTTGCCTCAAGTGGCCTGCCATCACTTGTGACAGTACTCCTGGCATTTCCTTTCTTCAGACCAGTGAAGTAAAACATCTGCTTTTCTCTCCAAGTACAGCTGCTAGTCTGGCTGTCCCAGCTTTTTCCAGAGGATGCAAAGGAAGATGCTGAGCCCAGAGCAGGGAGTGCTCAAACATCTGAGTGACTAATAACAAAGGAGTGAGATGCATGAGACCCACCAGCTCTAAGCCTGCACTGTTTGAAACATCTCTAGCTGTTTCTGTTTATTTCCCCTGTAACTTTTACAGTGTGCACGCAGTTAAGGAGCAGCACAGTGAAGGTTTCATTGGGTGCTGCTGGGGCAAGGTCTGGCTACTTGACCTCTTCTGCTCTCCCTCCCCACAGCTGCCCTGGTGCATAAATGTGGGATCAGAGCTCTCACTTTGCTGTTGTGTTTGGATTTCAGCCTCAAACTATTTCACTTCAGAAAGCTTAATACACATTCTTAAGTTTCTAGTCACGAACTGCAGGTCTTCTTTGATCACCTTGTGGATCCTCCTTGCCTATGTATTTTTCCAAGTTGGCAGATTCTGCCACATGAAGCCTCTAAGGAGACTGTGCACAGCCTTTGGGGACACCTCACCGTAACAGTGAAAGACAGAAGCAAAAAGCTCTTCCACAAACACAGCTTGCTCCTCCCAGCATATTGCCAGGTCTTGGGATTCCTGAAACACAAGGAGTACCACCAGCTCCATCCATGAAAACTTCAGGAAGGGTGAAACAACTAATCCTTCATTGTCAAAAATAAGCAAAGATAAAAGACACACAAACACCTCGCTGTCAGAGGGGAGGCTGCAAATCCTGCTGCTCTGCAGCTAGTGTGAGGCATCTGTGCCCTAGAAAGTCCTGACACCTAAGATACACCATGTCCTCAAGGCTCGCTCCGGTCCCTGCTCAGTGTGGCACCTGCTGTGAATTCCTCTGGGTACTGAGGCAGGCAAGCACACTCACTCTGCTTCTGGAGAGAGGTGCCTGTCTTGCAGGCACTGCCATGGAAAGAATTACAAGGCCAGTGTTTCTTCTTTGGCGTTGGCCCCAGTATGCCTGAGATTAGGCAGAACACCGCTGCCCGGCGTTGCCAAACAGCCCTTTGCTTAGAGTACAATTTCCATCCAGATGTGAACGTGTAACAGGAGGCTAAGGAGGTAATGGCTTAACTGTTCTTTAGCTGGTAACCCTCCACCCTCAGCCTTTTAGGGACTGTTTGTACTTTGTACATCGTCGTAGCAATTACACTGAGATAGATAACAAAAAATAGACTGAAACAGATAAAATAATGCAGAGAGAAATAGATCAAATAGAAATAGGTAAAATAAAAATAGACTGAAAACTTGATTGTTTGTTTTCCCTTAGGTTTTTTCCCAGCTTGCTATAATTGTTTGAAATAACAGGAAGATTCACTGTAATGCTGTTTAACGAGGCCAGGATTCTGCCCATGGCTCACTACTGAATTCCGCTGTCTCCTAGTGCAATGCTCCCAGTGCTTCTGCTTCCCTTTTATAAAAGGCAAAGAACACTCAGTTTTCTAGCTAGTTTATGCACACCTTGTCCTTTGTACTGTGTTAGGGATTAATCTTAGCCCTGCATGAAATTCTTCCTTAGAATTATCTCATCATTGCAAGGTCTGTTTGGGCTCTGAACCACATTTCACACTGGAAACCCCACCAGCGCTCCACTGTGATTGCATCCCGTGCCCTAAACCCTGGTAGTACAGACCCAGTTTTAATGCTTTCCCTCCTCTTTAGAAAGGTTCTGTTAGGTTCATTCTGTACCCAGCTATCAGTTTGTATCTAAGCTACCTGCAGGCTGCTTGTAAAGTTGTGGGGAGATGCTAGCTGAGTGAAGCAACACCAAACCTACAGCATTAAATAATCTTAAAACATAGCTATTAAATAATTAACAATTAGCTAATTAAAAAAAAAGCTTTCATTAATTCAAATAGCATTAAAACCAATCTATTTTATGTTAATAACTTCAAGATTAATAAGTGATCCCTGCAATAAAACAAGGCAAACCAACCAAAATGCAAATCCTCAGTTGTATTGACTTTCATTCTCACAGAAATCTAACCAGACCTCAAATTATTATGACCCAGGGTATCACAAACATGCAAGATTTATAGACTTTCAATCTAAAAGGGGTAATGATGGATGATGACTCCAAAAGGAGATTGATTAATTAATTATATGCTGCTATAATTCATAATCAAAGTACCCTTTTTGACTACAGCATCCAGACTTAGGAAGAAGAAAGAGGATAGTGCAGGTGTTGTGATCCTGCTGTGGCAGGGGGATTGGACTAGATGGTCTTTCAAGGTCCTTTCCAATCCCTAAGGATTCTATGATTTCCTGGGGGAACTTTTCCCAGTGAAACACTCTTTAGAAAATAATTGGATTTCAATTTGAGAGCCTTTAAGTTTTCCACACTTGTTTTTCCTACTTTGTTTTTCCTAGATGCAGGAGGTGTCTGTGGTAGTTTGAGCTCAGTAGGGGTTTGGTACCAGGGAGAGGCATTGCTGGTGCAGTCCCTGTAAGAATCTTTGTGAAGAAAGAAGCTCTCCCCAGCTCCAGTTACCACCTCTGAGAGTTGGAAGCGATGAGTGCCTCTGCAAACAAACATCTTCCGGAGAAGGGGAAAACCTGTGAGACAAATTTCCTGTTGGTTTGGGGATTTTGTTTGGGAGAAGCCATGAGGTCACTGGGTTGAGCATCCCATGGTGGCCATTTTACTGGGAAGTGTGGTGATGGAGGAGACAGAGTCTTTGGAGGAATCAGAGATCAGCAGAGGAAAAGAGTCCCTGCAAAATCATGGGGAAGTGCACAGAGAAGGAGAGTCCCATCTGTAGCCCGTGGAGGATGACATGCTTGAGCAGGGGGCTGGCCCTGAGGACATGGAGTAGTCGACTTATGCTGAAAGAAATCGTTGACTCTGTAGAAGGGAGTGAAGCTGGAGGGGTCAGGCTCTGGGATAACCCCCAGCCTGTGGAAGACCTCTGCACTAGCTGGAAAAGCTCATGGAAGACTTTGATGAGTAAGAGAAAAGAAAGAGTACAATAGCATGGCAAAAGGGTCTGTAAATCATTATTAAGCTCTCCTCTCCATTTATTCCTAAAGAAAGCAATGATGCTGCCCTACCTAATTAAACTTGGTTAAGTACTCTTGAATATTTGAGAAGAAAATGAAAAACCTATTGCTAACATAAAGCTGACACCAGAAGGCATCCAGCTTGTTCTGCGAAGAGGGATCCATTACACGCTTTATTTATAGCTTGTGAACTGGGATTACCAAATGTGGGCCCATGACTCGCAGGGGCTCCCAACGCTTGCCGTTGGCGTGTTGCGCAATGCTTGTGCACAGCACATGGGGTCTCTTACACTCTCAGGGTAACTTTGTTTGGGAGAAGGTGTTGCTGCCTCACACAGTAAGGGTGTCCAAGCAAGCCTGGCTTAATGGAGCACTTCAACTTCTCTCGTCTTCTGAGACATAAAGGTCTAACTCAGCAGTTATTTTGCCTATTTATTCAAATAGCTTTTTAAATTGACCTTGGTTTTCTTTCTTCTCCTTGAATTTCCTGGCTAGTCACATTTTCCTTTTGTTGGTCCATATAACAGCCTCTGTTTTCTGAATGACCTGTTCAGCTTGAAGGTGGCTCAGGGGGTACCTTCTCCCTCTCTCCCTCTCTCCAACTGCCTGAAGGGAGGTTGTAGTCAGGTGGGGGTCAGGCTCTTCTCCCAGGCAACTAGCACCAGGATGAGAGGGCAGGGCCTGCAGCTGCACCAGGGGAGGGTTAGGTTGGATGTTAGGAAGCCCTTCCTCATGGAAAGGTGGTCGGAGACTGGACTGGACTGCCCAGGGCAGTGGGGGAGTCCCCATCCCTGGAGGTGTTTAAGAAAAGATTGGATGTGCCATATAGTGCCATAGTCATGGTGCCAGGTCATAGGAAGCACTCAATGACTTCAGAGTGCTTTTCCAGCCTCAGTAATTCTGTGATGGTCTGATTCTGTCAGGACAGCATGGTAGAACATCATCCAGGCGGGTCTGGAACGTCTCCAGAGAAGGAGACTCCACAACCCCCCTGGGCAGCCTGTTCCATGCCTCTACTCTGGTTCAAATGAATCTTTCTGTTGATTTTAAGGGCAGATGGATTGAGCCTTTGAACAACCCCATGTGCACCTAACATAAATCTACACTTACAGGGTTAGATGACTTCATGGAGTAGGTTTCATATTCTTTTGTATTAAAATAAGGTAGTTTAATGACAACATTTGATTTCTCAGATGTGATATTTCTGTTCTGTAGAACAAATTGTCATTTAGAAAGGTTTCATTAGGACAACTAATACAACCCTAGTTCTTTGTTGAAACGAGACTGTAAGAAACAGAATTTTTATTTCCTACTGGGCTCCAGAGCTTTATTTTTCAGGAGTCTGGAGCAATTGGATAGTCTGAATGCTTATGAGAACATTAGATTATCTTTTGATGCCTGTAAGTGCTGTCAATAACGAAAAATATTCACAGATCCATAGAATTATTGAGGCTGGAAAAGACCTCTGAGATCATCAAGTCCAGTCTATATCCTAACATCACCCCATCAGCCAGAGCAGGGCACTAAGGGCCACAGCCAGTCTGTCCTTAAACACCTCCAGGGATAGCGACTGCAGCACCACCCTGGGCAGTCCGTTCCAGTATCTGATCACTGTTTCTAGGAGTAACTGCTTCCTTAATATCTAACCTGAACTTCCCAGTACCAAATTCAAGCAATAAAGGCAAATTCAGCCTTGTGCTTGCTTGAATCTCATGTTGAAATGAGCAGAGATTGAGTTACTGTCCTTTAGAGCTATATTTCTAAAAAATTATGTAGAGAGAGATCCACGTTAATTCATTTCCTACCTGTTTATATATTTCAACCTGCTTCAGATAGAATAATGAATCCCCTTTTAATTCTTTTAAATGTCAAATTGCATTAGGCAGAACAGATTGCATACATCAGAGACAACATAGCACGAAAGACATGATTGCTCTCACACATTTCAGAACTGGAGCCTGACTCTGTGCTCCCGGGCATAATCTGCCACCTAAGCCGATCATATGTTGTCATCAATGGATTGTGACTACACAAGACCTTTAGGCAGTGCTAAAGACAGCTGAATCAGCAGTACAAACCAGACTGAGTCACTTTCAATGGGACTTCAATTGAATTGAAGGTGATTGCTGCCATGGAACCTCTTCAAACTCACAAAGTGCCCCCCAGAAACAGTCTGAGTGCCTCAGAAGTGAGAGAAGCCCATCTTTTGGGAGCCAGTCCTGTGTGTTCTGCAGTTGCTAACAGTCATTGCTCATTGTTTGAGGGGTGCTCTCTCCTAACTCACTGAACCAGGGCTCAACAGCTTTATCTACACGAAACAATGGCAGAGCACACACCTAAGCATCGCCCAGCCATTGCCCATTACCACAGGCTGCTTGGCATGGGTTTGACCCATGGTAGCTCACACTGGATTGTATCAGGGTGTGTTTGCAGAGAGCATCATGGTACCCAACACTTTACCAGCCATTTTATGAAAACCTGTATTTTCAAAAGCATTTTGTTCCCCTGAAATGCTCGGTAGCTGCAGATTCATCAGAGGGATTTTACTGTTCTACTTGTGTGAGCATCTCATACCTCAGCTTTGTGGTGTCCTCACTGTAGTACAGCTGCACACTACGTCTGTAGTACATCTCCAGCCAGGCTGGACCACTGTGGATGCTGCTCAGTATTATTTGCCTAAACATTTCCACTCCTATAAAAGTTGAAGAAGTTTCCTGAAAGGCTGGTGGCTTTTTTTTTGGTAGTAGGAGGCAAACATTCAGAACTGAATGCAGTACTTTTAAAGAAAGAGAAAAGGAAAAGCACATAGATGTTTTTACTTAAATAAGAAGTGGGCAGAACATGTGATGGGTCCCAGCCAGGTTCCTTAATAAACTGAATGATGTCTGTGTTCCCCAGAGAGCTCCTGACGCCACTTTGGAGTTTGCAGTCAGCAAGAAGCAGCTCATATTGCACATCTCATGATGCTGGAATATGACTAATAAACATCAGGAAGCCCCCAACGGCTGCGAATTTGGCAGCGTCGTCTGAATTGGCCTGTCGCGATGCTCGTGAACCTTGTGAGGATACTTGGGCCCGGTTTCAAGCTGATAATAGATCCCTGGTTTGTTTGTTTTTTATTTAAAGCGCTTAAGTGTTTAAAAGAACATGGCAACTGAAAGAATAGCTGTGGTGCCTGGGTAGTTTGAGGTGCAGCAGCTAAGGATAAGGGAGCTGGAACTGATGCAATGCTTATGTGGTTGAAATGAGGCTATTCACATTCCTCACTAGCATTCATACACACACACTCCTGTTAAAAACCTAATAAATACTGTAAATAAAATAAAAATCTATTGTAAATTTTCACAGCCAAGTCACCAGCTTCTCCAAAAGAGTGTCTAATAGAAATGTTGATGGTCAAGAAGGCCAGCAGGATCCTGGTATGCATCAGGAACAGCGTGGTCAGCAGGAGAAGGGAAGCTCCCTGCCCTTGGGAGGTCTCATCTCGAGTCCTGTGGGGCCCCTCATGATAGGAAGGACATGGAGATGATGGAATGGGTCCAGAGCAGAGCTACCAAGCTCATGAGGGGTTTAGAGAACCAGTTGTCTGAGGAGAGGCTGAGGGAGCTGGGCAGGGTTAGTTTGGAGAAGAGGAGGCTGAGGGAGGACCTCATTGTCCTCTACAACTCCCTGAAGGGAGGCTGTGGAGGGGTGGCTGTTGGCCTCTTCTGCTTAGTGCCTGCTGACAGAAGCAAGGGCACTGCTCTGCAGTTGAGGCAGGGGAGGGTTAGATGGGATCTGAGGCAGAGATTCTCTGCAGCCAGAGTGGTTGGGCACTGGCAGGGCCTTCCCAGGGAGGTGGTGGAGTCCCCATGGCTGGAGATGTGGAAGAACCGTGTAGCCCTGCTTGAGTGGCAGCAGGGAGGGGGTCAGGTTGTGTTTGCCAGTCTCTCAGGGACTGAGGTTTTTTTGTTGGTGTGGGGATGGTTGGTCTCAGTGCTCTAGGAGGTCCTTTCCATCCATGAGGATTCTGTGATTCTATGATTAGCTAAGTCCAGCAGTGAGAAAGGCATTGCTGTAGTAAGAATAACCACAAGGCAGTTAAATAACAAAACGCTAGCAAACAGAGGAGCCTTTAAGCCTATTCATTAGGCTCACTTTCTGATGAGTTAAAGCAGACTGCTTATTTCTCATCCATAAATACTCTCGGGCAGTGGAAATCTGTCATGGGTAAGACTGGTGTGACAAAGTTTGTTTCATTCTGAAGTACAGTAGTCCCAGAAATGCACATACGGTGACAGAGTGCCCTTACATCTGTAAAGTCAGAGGGGAACGTTCTGCTTAAAAATTGGGCTATGTTATAATCATGTGTGTTATCCTACTAAAAATTAGATATCTGTGGGACCGATGCAGAACAATGGGACTGCTAAGAATATCATTACTAAAAAAGTGAAGCCATTGTCTGAAATGATCTCCGGCTGGAGGGTTGTGTGGTGGGAAAATATTTTAATGGGGTTTCCTATTAGCATGATTGTTCTCGAGAAAGAGCGCTGGTATTGAAATACAGCTGAATGTTCACCATGTGCCTCTCTCTAATAGATGGTAAGCACTTCACGGGGATTTTGCTTTTAAAAACCCCTTTTTTGGGGGATTTTTAGCCTGCGTTGCAACTAGTAAATTCGTGGGCGCGTAGAGAGTGCACGTAGACGATGCATTTACACTAGGGTGGCAAATGTTACAGTACTGGGTAGGCAAACCTGGGAAAGAAAGCTGAAGCTATCAGAACTTAGGATACACATTGAGCCAACAGCCCCCATGGCAGCTCATGGGATCCAAAGCCAAGCCTACCCTCTGCCAACAGTTCGCAGACAAAGGCTCTTAGCTTGCAAAGCCTTATAGCTACTCCCACAGAAAAGTATTTACTGCTCTGCAAGCAGATAAAATATAGGCAAAATCTGGCAAAAGCAAGAGGTGAAAAGAAGTTAACTGGCACATTCTCATTAGCTCCGTTCTTCTGTCACTTGCCTATTGGTCATAGTATATAAACTCAGAGCAAATCTATTCCATTAGTGGATTTATTTACACAGCAGTGTGTTTAAACCCGGTTTTATATAGAGTGATAGGGGATTTCTGTGCAGCATAACAAGTGCATACTACGATTTAGTAGTTTGGGTGCTAATAAATGCTCAGACATGTGCACGTTACTGTACTTTCAATAGTCCACTATAATAAGATACCTACAATTTATAGCTAAGCCTTTTTAGATTCTTTTATGTGTTCCAGCGCTGTGTTAAATGCTTTTTCCTTGAATGGGAATGGAGAAACTCACAGTGGCTTCAGGGCAGATTCTGAGTTAAGCTGCTGCCCACTTTTACCACTCCTTCCTTTTACAGAACTGGTTATTATTGTGGCTTGTCTTTTACATCAGGTAAAGTGAAGGTGTTTTTGGAGAAGGTCCTCCTCTGAGTGGAGTTCCCCTTTAAGACAATCACACTGAGATGCTTCATCATCTTACCTAAGGGTTGTATTTGTAAATGGTCCTGCTCCGCTTCACCTGGCATGGAAGTGTACGTAGGATAGCCCCACGGTGGGCTTCAAGTTTTCTCCTGCTCTTCAGGTGATGAATACCGTTCAGATAAGAGGATGAAACTCCTCACTTCAGCACTGTGCAAGTGCCCCAGGAATACTGCAGTTCTATACTTAAACTGTGGTTCTCCACTTAATTAATTAACACAATTAATGTTAAGCATTGTGTGAGTAAAATTCATTGATATCTTAAATTAAATCATAATATCATAGAATTATCTAGCTCGAAAAGACCTTTAGGATCAGGTCCAACCACTAACCCAACTAACCCAAGCCCACTGCCAAACTCTGTCCCTAGAGTTTTGATAGTGTCCAGGGATGATGATTCCACCTGGGCAGCCTCTCCCACAGCCTGATGACCCTCCCAATGAAGTTATTTTTCCTAATGTCTAAGCTAAACTGCTGCAACCTGGGGCCGTTTCCTCCTGTCCTATCACTTGTAACTTGTGAGGGGAGACCAACATCCATCTCTCCACAACCTCCTTTCCGGTAGCTGTACAGAATGATACGGTCTCCACGCGGCCTCCTTTTCTTCAGACTATTGCACAGATAATTTAGTTTAGTTACTCTGAATACAATTCTGATCTGGCAGAAGACAAAGGAATCCGTGCCTTTGGTTTGTTCACAGCCCAGGACTTCCTCTCCTGTGTTTCTACGTGGTGGGGTTTTAGTTTCTTCTTTCAGAGCTGTGATGTTACACTGCTCCCTTTTCTCTGATGGCTGCCAATAAGAAGTCCTGGCTTTTGTGGTTAGATTTCTAACTTAAGGGATCGTACGTACTGTAGGGCAGATCACTAGTTGAGGTACTGCTTTCTTCCATAAACTCAGGTTTCACCAGTATTAGGGAAACTTCAGAAAGGAACATTCCCTGGAATGTGTCTAGGATTCCCCTTCTGTGCTGGGGCATCCTGTTCTCCTCCTGTAAGCAACAGTAATGAAATTGCTAAACACTGCTGCTAGCCCTTGTCTTCATGGCTTCAGTGGGTGTTCTCTCATGTGGAATCCTCCTCCCTTCACACCTCATAGCAGTTTCAGCCTTGCTTACTAGAAAGAGAGAAGAGCAATCCATCAGGGCTGAACCCCGGGAGCACTAAGGATGTGTTCCATTACCCTTTGAAGGTTCCATATACCTTTGAAGTTTGTTTTCACAGTTCCACCACGGCATGAAGCATCCCTTAATGCAGACAGTGTTAACACACTCCAAGAATAAAAGAAGTTAGGACTAAAGTGGAGATAGAGAAGAAATTCTTTCCTGTGCCACATTCTGCTGTGCTTCTGTAGGAGAGTCTGAGGACACCTGCTGAAACCTAGGGGACTGTTCACAGAAAGGCTGCTTCTGTATTTAAAGTTATTGAACTGTTTGGCCTGGGTTTCTGTAGCAGATGAGGCTGTCTTACTCATCAGCATCTGCTCCTCTTCCAAACGCACAGTTCACTGTCGCTTTGTAGGTCTTGAGCAAAACAGCTGGCAAGGGATGGTTGGCTATCTAGCTGTGATTATCAGGGTGGTGGTAGCTCTGTCCCTCAAGGCACATTCAGACTTCCTGATCTTGCTGAACCTTCCACCAGAAATACTCCTTCTGCACCCTCTGGGGTCACCTCAGGGGTTACTTCACCCTACAGAAGCACTTTAACTGGCACAGGTCACACAGGAACACATGTCCAGATGGCTTTTGAACGTCTCCAGAGAAGGAGACTCCACAACTTCTCTGTGCCAGGGCTCTGTCACCCTCACAGTAAAGAAGTTTTTCCTGATGTTGAGGTGGAACCTGTGGTCCAGCTTGTGTCCATTGCCCCTCATCCCATCATATGGCATCAATGAAAAGAAACTGGCCCCTTCTCCTTGACAGCCACCCCTCAGATTTTTACAGACATGAAGAAAATCTGCTCTCAGCCTTCTCTTCCTGACTAAACAGCCCCAGCTCTCTCAGCCTTTCCTTGTAGGAGCATTGTTCAAGTCCCTTCATCATCCTCACAGCTCTCCATTGGGTTCTGTTCAGCAGTTCCCTGTCTCTATTGAACTGACAAGCAATAAATGGACAGAGTATTCCAGGTTTGGCTGCACAAAGGCAGAGCAGAGGGCAAGCAGAACCTCACTTGATCTGCTGGACACACTTTTCTTGATCCCATTTGCCTTCTTGGCCACAAGGCACATTGCTGTCCCGTGGATAAATCACACATCAGTGATACATTAATAAATGCCAGGGACATCTGAAATAAGCAGTTAAGTATCCTTTTACTCCAACGCAGCTTCTACATTGTCATGGTACTGATGGAATCATTTTACAAAGCCAATGGAAGACACCAGAATTCATTCAAACTATTTTAGTTTGATTTAAATAGATAAAGACAGCAGAATATGAATTGGCAGTTCACAAGAGAAAGGCATAAAGAACCATAGCTTAATCTTAAATAAAATGATATTAAATGCAAAGTACTATTAAGCCCTCTAATAATCACAGTAAAACGATTTAATTGTAAGTGTGAAGATAATTTGAAGAATTAAACACAATACAGACCACAAACCCCACAAACCTTTGTGTCCAAACTGCAGATGACACATACTTCACACAGAACAAGATCACAAGGGGAAAAATACAGCCCAGTGTCAAGACCTTGTTATCTCGACATTATAAATGTCATCAAACTCAGCTGTTTGTGACTGTAATTCCTCCTTCCATGGGCAATTCTTGCAGGTAACACTACAAACCACACCTACTACAGAACCTTCGAAGAATTCAGACACTGCCTTCTGCTAAAGACCTAGTTTCAGCCTGTTCTTTAGGTCCGTTTCTCCATCCTGAAAACCTATGAGGATTTTAATTACCAAGTGCTCCCCAGAATGAAAATTCCATAGATGAGTTTTCCTTACTCTTCACTGAAAGGTTAGTGACGCCGGGGAAAGTACCCTATCTCATTTCTAACTGTGCAGGCTGCAAACTGGGTACAATCTGGGCTTTTTTTTTTCTGATGGAAGAAATTTACATCCTCTATAGGGAACTGGCAGTGCTCATCCTTCCTGGCTGTCACTTGGCCGCACGTCACAGCAATATTGCTTTGCTTTGCCAGATTGTTCCACTTGAGAATAATTGCTGAAACACACCCCGACTCAAACTTTTCCGGCTTTAAGGAAGTATTAATTACTTCAGCAGTAACTCTCCCTTCTAGAAATCCCATTTCATGTTATGACTCATTTACAGTAGCAGACATGATACCAAACCGGACAAGGAAGAAGTTTTCTGAGCAAGAGAATGACTTCACTTGCCCTCTATTAATCCTTTTCTCCTGAAACTCTTTCATCATGACTAAATGGTTTTTAAATGATCAAGCAGGTGAAAGCAAATCTGACACAAGGACATTCCTGCTTTTCTCCTGGCACTCTGATACAAAAGCCATTAGCATTCATCTTCACAAGCAAAGGTACCAGAAGGAATGTGGGAAAACATCTCTGTCACATCACCCGGAACCTGGTGGAGGGAAGAAAGGGCCCCCCTCCTCCTTAGCAATTCATCAAAGTCAGTTCATCTCTGACTTTGAATAACTGACTGCATATTTACACAACTGATGTGGCATCTCCTCTCATTGTCGACCTGACCCCCTCCCTGCTGCCACTGGAGTAGGATGTGAAGCATCATGGCTACACGGTTCTTCAACACGGTTCTTCCCTTCTCCTGCTGCCCACGCTATTCCTGATCCAGACCAGGATCCTGCTGGCCTTCTTGGCCACCTGGGCACCCTGCTGGCTCCTATGAAGCTGGCTGTCTCCCAGCACCCCCAGGTCCTTTTCTGCTGGGCAGCTATTGAGCTCCTCATCCCCTAGCCTGGGTGCCTGGGGTTGTTGTGACCAAAATGCAGGACCTGGCCCTTGGCCTTCTTGTTCCTCAGACAATTGGCCTCAGCCCCTCAATCCATCCTGTCCAAAGGTTCCATATCCTCTAAAACATTACAAAGGAAAGCATTTATCCACAACTCGTGTGAATGATTCACACAGAAACCTGACCAATCGTGGGTCTCAGAACTGCTTAGGAGCTCTGGCAAAACCTGCACTTTTTGATTTTAGTTCTTTAAAATAACTTTAATTATTTGTTATTAGGAAACAGACTATAATGGGAGGACGTGAGGAAGTATAAAGGTTGAAATGGGTGTCAGCTGGAACCGAGAGGGTTTCACATAAATATGAGAAGGAACTTCTTCCCAGTGAGGGTGACAGAGCACTGGAAGGGGCTGCCCAGGGGGGTTGTGGAGTCTC
>VZRI01002606.1:35743-49844 GCA_013397515.1 Upupa epops | reverse complement strand
ATTTGTGTGTAGAGAAAGGAGGGGTGTGCGTGTGTGTGCGTGTGTGTGCGGGGGAGACCTGCGGAGGGGATGTCCTGCTTTTGCCAGAGGAACACTGCAAAAGGGGAACCTCGTCTCGGAGAAGGGACGAGAATAAATCAATAAGGAACAGCCCTAAAAGAAAGGTAGCGGCGTATCCCGGCGGCGGAAAGGTGAGTGTTTCGCATTTCCCCGTTCCCCAGACTCCCTCCCTCCCACCCCTTCTGATCAGAGGTGGAGGAAACAGGTTCCCCGTCGCCTGTGCATGTATCCCTGGAGATGGCTGTGTGCGGACGCTGCTGTTCGGGGGTTATTTCGCCTTGTTTTCGTTGCTGTTAAACGGACGGGGTGGGAAGAAGCAGCGGAGCCGTCCACCGCGGGGCTTTCGCCTCCGGCTCCACCAGAGTTTAGCTGCATAAAAAACTTGCTCTGCGGAGCTCACGGGGTGGTTTCTGCCCGTCCAGCCGGACTTTCTGCCTCTCCCCAGGTGACAGTCCCTGCTGCTTTGCCCTCACCCCCGCCGTTCCCGTAGCTGCCGGGTGAAGCCCCGAGTCGGTGCCGGCTGTTATCGCATTGTTCCCTGCATTTAGCCTCCCGCCCACCCCTACGGCGGCGGAAACCATGGGCCTGGGCTGCCCCCAGCCCGCAGCCCAAGGAATGCCGACCCGCAGCAGCCGGGCTGGGGGCGAGCTTTGCTGGCCCCCCAGCACCGAGGCTGTAGTCGGACCCGGGGCCGCGGCTCGACCGGAGGCCGTGAGGAAGCGAGTTTCCTGGCGACGAGTTTCTCTGTGGCCGAGACGGCATGAAAACAGGCGGGGAAGGTTCCCCGAGCACTCGCCCGAAGTTCGGCCGGGTAGCTCGGCCCGGAACCCGCAGGAGGAGGAGGAGGAGGAGGAGGTCGGTTCCGCCGGCCGCCCCTCGGTCCCCCTGCTCTGCGCCGGCAGCCTCGGGGATCTCCCGCTGCCCCCCTCTTCGAGGCCGGTGGCGGGGCGGGCTGACCCCGGGCAGCAGCGCCGTTGCGGCTGCGGCAGTCGCTTCTGCCGATGCCCGAGGGGACGGGGACAGAGCTGCTCGTTGTTTTTCTTCCTCGCCGTTTCCTCTCCCGGAGAGATCCCTCCTGACCTTCCCCTCCCCCGCCCCAGCTTGTTTTTCTTGTGGTTTGAAGGCAAACCGGTGGGTTTTCGGGCTGCACCCCCCTCCCGCACCCACCGTGGGTCCCCGTGGCGCCGGGGGTCGGAGGCACGGAGCATCCTCGGCGCGGGGGTCTCGCCTCCCTTCTGCCGGGGGTGTGTTTTGGGGTCCGGTATGTGTTTTGGGGTCCGGTTTGTGTTTTGGTTTGAAAGCGTTTCCACGTGGAGAAGCCTCTGGTGCGCATACTTGATCCGTGAGGAGGTAACAGGATTCTCCGTGTTCAAACCCAGTGGGCTGTTGGCCATTAATTCGCCTCTCCGGCTGTCATTAGAGACACTTCCCAAATCAGATACCCGCGGAAAACCTCCGGCTGGGTTTCACAAGGCTCGAGCAGCCGTTGTCCCCGAGCCGTGCCCGGGCGCGGGGGGTTGCCCCGGGTCCATCACCAGCAACCACCCACAGGGACCGGCCCGGGGCTACGGGAGCGGGACCTCACGGCAGCGCCGCTGCCAATCGGTAATTGGCATCTAAAGTTTCGTTTACATTTACGAGGCTGCCGCTGGGAGCCAAGTAGGTACCGCACTGCCTTCCCGTTATCCCGAGGGCAGCGTTGGAGCACATGGAAGGACACGCTGATGTGGCGAGTGGCTCTGTGCGATAGCTGGGACTGACACGGCCCCGGGGGGCACCACGCTGTGCCAGGCTGAGGCGAATTTCAGAGTGAAGTCATGCCAGAACAGTAAGAAGCCAGTTATTCCGAGTTTTCAGAGTTTTGTTTGACGTGTTTGGCTACAAAGAGTGTCTGAGGCACAGTTTATGTTTGGAGGGACGTACACAAACCAAGCATCTCCGAACGGTAAATATTTCTTCGGGTTTCTCAGTGTTTGTTATTCGAAGCTCAGTTTCTATAGTCGTTTCATTTCCTTAACACTCAAAAGAGAATTTAACACTGTTAGCGTGGGTTTGACTTTTCCTCCTTAGTATTTCTGAAAATGTGGCCGGATCACCAACGCTTGCATGCCTACAACAGGGATCATACTGTGAGCAAAGTGGAAAGACTCACTCTTCCTCATGAGTCTTCTTCTGTGGTTGACAGCTAAACAGTTCTTTTTGCTTTCTTTTTTTTTAAATATGTTTTTTATGTTCTTTGATTGGATTTAAAAAAAATAAGAGAGGAGCACGTGGAAGAATCTTTCATGAATATATAGTTATAAAATGTTAGATGCCTGTGACTGTACTGCTAATAAACGTGGCTGAAGGTTATTTTTGCTGGATCTGTGTTCATTAATGGCCTCACAACCCTTTGCAATAAATAGACTTTGGTTCTGTTGTGTGGATAACACCAATGGGAAAGATAAATCCTGAAGGAGGAATTGAAATTGTGGAATACTGGCGCATTCCCAGTTAATTGCAGTTCCCAGTTAAAATGTTTCAAACAGGGCAACTAGAAATACAGCTATAGATAGAATGCTGTCACATATTTTTAGCCTCTGATGCAAGCTCTGAGAGCTGCTCTTTAAACTTCACGCAACTTTTACCTTTCAGTCTTAGAATTAATCAGTGTGAAACACTGGCCTTTGCTGTGGGAAAGGTACCTGTCTGTCTCTTCTCTTGATGACTCGGTGGTGCTGTGTGATGTTCAGTGCAGTCCTCCAGTGTTGAAACTGCTTCTTCCTCTATTAAATATGAGAGTTAATACAGAAGGAAGAAAGAAATGCCTGGAATCTCTGTCAAATGCTGTAGGACGCAACAACTAAATTTCTCTGTTATCTTTTTTCTGTCTTCAGAGCGGGGATTTTATGAACTCGGGGCAAAACAGGTCTCCCTTTTTTATGAGGAGAGTTTATTCGGCATATTTCTATATTGCAGCTGCTGATCATATTTCATAGAGCTGTTAAAGCACTTAAAACCTAAAATTGGGTACTGTCCGCTAGTAAATATTTCAGATCACTCCTTGAAGAAATAAACAGAGAAACGGGCTTTAAACAAAAGGCGTTTCGAAAGATGGCATTGAACAAAAGTAACCTTGCCTTGCTTTTACCCAAAATAATGCGATTACAATCTCGAGCACTGATTTCACCACAGTGTGCTTTTTTGCTTGACTTGTCTTCATCTCCTGCACTCACACACGGTGTTTTTGTGCTGACTGTATTTGATATCATAACCTGGTGCTTTAGTCAAGCTGTGTTTACCGAGACGGCGCTTGTATGAACAGACGTCAGATTCGCTTCTAACATACCTGTACTTCCAGGGAGTGCTCTTCTGATACTGGGAACTGAAGCGTAAGTTCCCGTGCTTCCTGTTTCTGTGTGGCTTTCCGTTGCAGAAGGTGTACACTTGCTTTCTTTGCCAGATTTGAGACGAGTTAATTTAAAGATGACTATGTTTTATTTGTGGTTTGGGGAGTTTGGGGGGGGAGGCCTTTAGTTTGTTTTGGGGTGGGTTTTTTTGTGGCGAGCTAGTGTTCTATTTGTCTTTTAGTCGAACGTGGGAAGAGGTAAAGTTGCTCATTACGATGAATTTTTAATACGGCCAGGGTTTGTAGGAAGAATGCAAACACAGAGGCATCAAAGTAAAGGACATCTGTCAAGCTGAGTGTTTTCGAAAGCTTTTTGAAAGTTCAGCACTAAGGCAGATCTGGTAGCAGAAACACTCAGATGTCTTTGGTTTTTACTTTGTACTCGAGAATCCAATGTTATTCCTACTACTAATGTATCTATAATCTTCTTGCCATTTTGCATTAGAAAAGCAGTATTTATGTTATGCAAGTGGAAGAAGAGTTCTGCCCTTCGAACGTGGATCGAGAGGTTTCTGAGTAAACTCAATATGTGCTACTCTTCTCTTTCTCTGGATCTAAATATTGTGTAAATGTGCGTCCAACTTAACCTTTTCTGTCATTGAAAAGTGCTAATTGATCTTGCTGGCCCTGACATAATAGTATAGTTTGATATTTGAAACCTTTCAGCTTTGGCATGGCCCTTTAATCACCCCTGAGATTTCAGGGCATGCTTCTACCAAAGGCATAAACTGTTACTCTTTTAAAAATTAAATGAAAATGGTTATTGAAAATAAATGATCTTTATGGTCTTTTAAAGCCGCTAGATGTTTCACCTATCGAAGCCCCAGGCTTTACAATATACCTTTATAACATTCTGCTTTACTCTACTTATATATTAGGTGATCGTTTAGGTGTTTCTGCACAGAAATCAGATTTTTATGGAATAGGGTTTTTTTGACCAACTCCACACTTGTGTGGTGCAATGTTATTGCATCTGACATTAAATCCAAAGTGTTTAAAGGAACTTGGATGCACTTTGCAGGGCAAAAGCTCAGATACGAGCAGCGCTTCTCTGACAAGTAAAGAATAGATTTGAAAAGCCAATAAAACTCACTTTTTCAGTCCGTGCTGTAGGTTGTACTGCTGCCAGAAGGATTCCTTTTGGGATGCCTGTAATACAGGATCTCAGTGAAAAACGTTTCAAAGCTGTTTCGTCTTTCTGTCTCTGAGCCTGAGAAATGTGCCCAGCAGCTCGCCCTCCTTTTGCTGTAATGTTGAACAGTCAAATTACTTTGAGGATTGATTATCCTCTATCAAAAGGCATCCCTGGGCAGTCTCGCTCACAAACCGTATAGGCTGGCTGTCAGACCTTTGATTCAAACGTCACACGCTGACGGCTGTCTGAGGGACGGTTAAGCATTTTATCTTCAATTTGTGTGAAATGTCTTCAGGGTAAGGGAGTATTATCCTGAAAATAGTGATCTACACAACTTCTGCTGATCCATGCACCAGGGAGACTTGTTTGTAATTGGGCTTAAGCTCTTAGGTTCAGATAGCAGACACTAAACTTTGATTTAGGCTGCCATTACCATGGATTCAAGAAGAATTTTGGAAGTTTTCTCTGCCTGAATTCCTGTGGAGATCTCTGTCCTTTTCTTAGAATTAAAAAAAAAAATAGAATTACAGTGATTCTTCATTAAGCAGCTGCCCGTGGAAGTCCAATGCAGCAAGTAATGTCGAGGGACGGTGTTTAGCTGTTTCATGGGATGTAATTTAAGTGCAGTCTCCGAAGAACTCAGTCTGTCTGGGCTGACTGAATACTGTGTCTTTACACCAGGGTAGCCGGTGTAGCTGGGCTGCACAACTCCACTAACCTGAAGCAGCACATTGACAAGATCTCCTAAGGCAACCTGCAAAATACATGCAGAAGGGTCGTTTTCATGTAGCTGATCATTTTTTACTCATGTATTTAAATTAATATGCCCCAGAGTCATGGTCAGTAGTCTAATTTATTGCTATCGACCCAGTATGAATTGATTGATGCCTGGATTTATGATACTGTAGATCTCTTTCAACCTTAATGATTCTACAAACTGATGTTAACAATGTGATTGCTTTTTCAACTTGGGAGGATGCAGCAAGCAACTGTGCTGCTCTTGACTCGTACATAATTAACCCCCCAAACCTACCTTAAGATACCACGAGGGGTCTGATTTATCCACAGAAGTAAAACAAATAGAGAGCTGAGTTTGCAGCTTTTCCAGTAATTCCCCTCTATGCCTGTGTGTCTGTAACTATTGAAATCAATGCTGCTGCATGAGGTAATTGGAAGCTTAACTGGAGGTTTTGTGCCAGATCCTTAGCTGTTGCAAATTGGAGCAGGAATGCTGAAATTACTGGAGTGCTCTCACATTATGCCAAATGAGTATCTAGCCCTCCATTCTTAGTGCAGTCTGTTTGGGGTCGGTTTGTTTGTTTTGGGGTGGGTTTTTTTTTTGGTTTTTCATGTTGTCTTCGATTTTAAGACTTTTTCTTCCTCCTATGTTAGAATATATGGTTTTATTTTTTACAGTGTTTCATAAATGACCACAGAAATGTCTTCTATAGTAATTCTATTCCTGAAAATTATGCAGTCAGAAACGTAGGTAATTGAATTCTTTTAATTCCTTTCAGGCAACTGTTTTGTTACTGGTGGAAATGAATAGCCAGGTTGTATCTACTCAGAGATATTTAGTCAATGTCAAGCCTGTTCAGTGAAAGGAGTGAAGACCACGTAGCATGTTAAATCCCACCTGGATGTTCCTCCTTATTTGTTGTAGTCTATTTCTGGAGAAGCACAGAAAGTGAAGTGCACCTTCTCAAGAGAGAGCAGCTAAACCACCTTCTGTTCGCTCTGCTTTGTGTGTCTTGACATCACGCAGTATGTGAGGTCTTTTTTCCAGCTCTCCTGAGCATCCCAGTGTAGTTTCCCAAAGCCAGGCACAGCTCCAGCAGGTTATGCACGTTTCCTCTCTCAAGTCCTAGCAACTCTCACTCAAGCTCATGTTCCACCTCTGGTTTTCTTAATGCAGAGAACTAGGGAGCTGCAAACTAATAGGTCTGAATGGTCTAGAAGTTTTACTAATGGAGTAATTACGTTCTGGGAAAGGGAGTCTGAAATACAATTTCCAGGTTACCCCAAGGCGAGATTTGGAGCTGTGGTAGGTTTGCCAAGTGGAAAGATTACTTTTCCACACAACTACCTGTTTTAATGTTTATTCTAACCTGGTGTGATAGAAGGAACTGGTGTAAAGTTCCTATTGGAGCAGTTGATTGCTCCTTCAAAGAAGCAGGTTTTATGTTCAAAGCACCGTCTGAGCGCTGAGCTCTCTGTGCAGCAGTGTGCTTTGGTGTCACCTGCAGCAGGAGGAGTAGGGTCTTTCAGCTAAAGAAGCCAGCTGGAGCATTTTGTAGCCATTTCTGGTAGCTCTTTAGCTGTGATTCACATTGTCTCCCAACTTTAACCTACAGTCTGATTCCTCCAGCTGAGCTGTCAGGTTTTTGACAAGACAAAATGAAATGGAAGGAGTCACTCCTTGATAGTCATGCATCTACCCTGCTTTTATGGGGTCCTGCTTAGCTCTGCCTTGAAAGAATCCCACGATCAGGTCTGAAGTTTGAGAGATGCTCTCAGGTTGGTGCTAAACTTGCAGTAGCTCACCTGTAAGGGTCTGTAGGATGAGGGCCATCATTTTGCTCTATTTTTATATCGTTTGCTAGGGTTTGTAGTATCAGTAATAGCAGTCATCTGCATCTTGCTGCGTGTGACCCATCACTGAATCTGGAGCCCCTTACACTCCCCTGTTTTCTGTAGCACAGAACAGAACACCAACATGTAGTCTCATGTTTACTGTCCAAGCTTCTTAGGAGCCCTCAGCCCTTCTCTTGCCGGCCACTCGTTTAAGCTGGATCTGTTCCTTGCTGTGGTTCACCAGCAGCTGTGCTGGCACGAGGCAAAGGTCGGAACGAGCTGCAGCACTTGCGCTGCTGAGCCTGGCACAGGCGTCGCAGAAATAGCTGCGGAACCACAGTCTCCGTTACCTAATCTGCCACCTCTATTAACTGAAGTGCGGGGTCAAGCCTGTGGGATAGGTGGAATTTTTCAGAATGAAAACATTGTGTACCAAAACGATCCCTTGATCTTTAACTGAAAGGTTTTGTTGAAGTGAGGCTTTTTTAACTCAAACTAAAGTTGATGCAAATAATTTGCAGGTACGTGTGCGGGTTAAGACGGTAGGGAAGTTTATGGTGCCTTTGGAGGGGACAGATGTTTTGTTCTCAAAGTTCAGATAGGATGGTCGGTGCTTGAGCTTTTCCAGGTCTCTGCACTGCTGTCCAAAGTCTGGGCTCACTGGGGACAGGCAGAGAGGAGCTGTGCTAGAAAAAAAGAGCCATCCCCGTGAGCTGCAGTGCTCACAACGGGCTGCATTCTTTGACCACTGCTCCTAAGGAAAGGAGTGGAATAATTTCCCAGAAGTGGCTATAACTTAGCTGTCACTGTAGGCAAGTGCTTAATTTATAGCAACTGGTTTTTATTAGTCTCCACTGTCACAAGGTATTAACTTGCGTGCTGTCACTTTCCAAATGCTTTCTGTATGTGGTTCCCCTCTAACACTGAACTACGCTCCCCGTACCTCACCGTGGGTTCATGAACGCTCCGGCGTGCCAAACCAGCGGGATGATTTTTTTGATACGAGGACAAATGTGATTTCTAGAGTAGTGAGGCAGTCAAGGTCTGTGAGGGTTTTGAGTTGACGTGACATCCTGGTTAATAAACTCGAAGGATGCAAACTCAACTTGGCACAAATGAAATGGATTAGAGTGCAAATGAAAGCAGAGATTTCAAAAATTACTTGTTAATGAGCTTTTGAGGAGGATATTATTACAAAGGGTTTTTCAAGGGCCAGTCATCAAATCAAAACCCTATTATTCTACCTGTGACACAAAGACTAGCGAGGTCTACGAGAAGGCATATGTTTGATTAGATCAACTGCTGACCTCATAAAAGAGACCTCCCTCTTACAAACTTTCTTGTACTGTTGTCGTCAAACTGCAGTGCCTGCGGTACTGCTGCTCCAAAGACTTTAAGGGAAGAGTAAATAATGAGGAGAGCAGATTGCTAAGAGTAGTCTGGCTCGTTCAGCAAACTGAAAGCAAGTGAACAGCATGTGCTGCACTACCAGCCAGCGATTTATTTTAAAGGAGCAACTGGAGGCTGTAGTAAGTGATCAGGATGGTATCATAGCCAAAAAAAGGAGTAGTCATTTAAACAAAGTACCAGGCAGAGGAAGGGAGGTTATGTTACCTGTGTAGACACTATGGGTGCAGCTGCTGCTGGGAAGCTGCATCCCCTTTTAACTTTAGAAAAGAAGCTTCAAAACTTGGAGATGTTTCAGATGTCAGACCAGGAGGAATCAGGCAATTGGAAAAGTTATCTTTCAGGGGCTGGGCAGATTTTAGTTTACCAAAAGAGAATGGAGCATGGTTTGATCACAGCTGAATGGGGGAAGAAAATCCAGTGAAGGATTTGTTGTGAAAGCAGCAGTTACACTTCAGATCTGGGAATACCTGTTTTTCACTGGTGCTTGGTGTTGCCCTGCACGCTTGATGCTGGCTCTCAGCAAAGGAGAGTTGCCAGTGGGATGTCGAGCTGTCCACGGACTTCTTCCCACTGGATATGGGGACTGCTGATGGGCAACGAACTGCAGCGTGAGGATCAGCAGTGTTAAGCACAAGGGCTACCCAGGGCTTGTGCTGTGGGCTGTAGGATTTTCTTTGTGCCGGACAAAGGTGGCTGGTAGGAGTTTTGCTACTTCTCATTCATCGCCTTCTGAAGGTTTCAGTTTAGCTTGCCGACTGTGGTGCAGCAGTGTTAGGTTGGATGAGTAATAATTGTCCTTCTGTCAGAAACTCCAGCAGGAATTCCTTTTTCTGGGACCATTTCATGTTAAAGTTTTCGTTCCCAGTCGTTCAGTAATTCCTTGGGAAGGGAACACTCTCTCAAGCACAGTATTTAGGGCTTAGTGTCAGCTTCAGTTAAGAAGAAGGTTAAGTTCCTCCTACCACCCCATAACCAAAGTACCCCTGTTTGTTTTCAGTGGCCTTGCTTTTGTATTGGTTTCTGGCATTTCAAACGGTTCCATTGAGGAACTATATGTGAAACACTTGTCTGACCAGGAGAGGCAGCTGTCATTGCCAGAGCAGTGACGCTGACAGCTGAAAAGGAAGGGCAGGCTGTGAGCTTCCTCCTCCACCGGGAAGTTTCTGGGGATCGTAGTGAGTATTTGAACTCCTTCAGTAGCTATCAGTGCACACTCCTACTCCTGAACACCCTCTCCAAAACAAACAGAGTCGGGAAAGCGAATAGGATGTGCAGGTACTGCGCTCTCGTGACTTCTGTTTTAACGTGAGATTGGATTCTTTGGGTTCATTGCTCCAGCCTTTTGAAACCACCGTGTGCTTTTCCGTGCTCGTTTTCAGTTCTAAATCCTAAGCAGGGTTTCTGTTTCAGACATAACCTGCATCTTTACCTGGTGTTACTTTTGGGTCACGAGTGTATTAGGTTTTAATTTGTGTGAGCGGTCCGTTTGATGGGATGTTTGGCTAGAGGAATTAATAAATCATATTTTCAAGCTGACAGTGTCTCTTTAAAATACTCCAGCTCGCTAAGCAGAGCTTTTCTCTCCTTTCTGTTTTCAGTGGCTTGTTTATAAAGAACTGAAATGTTTGATTTGGTTTGTTTTCAGCTATTTTCTAGAAAAACAAGAAGGAAAATGTCTCAGCTATTATCCAAAATATGCTGTATAGTGAAAAAAAATACAAATAATACCCCCTAAAAAAAAATGTGGCCCTTCAAAACATCCGAGTGGCCAGCTAGTAGGAAAATACAACTAAAATTTGTATTCAAATTCCAAGAGTCTGTGTCTTTCCGTGGCATCTTCACATTCCATTTGTGTTTTTCTCCCTGTCAGTCGTGTTTAGTTCTGGTGAGAACTGTGCGGGTCTGATTGATTATGAAATTGGAGCAACCATTTAGTCTTTTTTTGCAAATCAGTTGCCCTTTAGTTTCAGGGTTCTAGGTCAGATGTGTTTACAAATCCGGGCTAAAAGCAGAGTGGGGAGAGATTATTCTGCATGGAATAATCTATAATTGATTAATCAGGTGTGAATCTGCCTAGCTGCATGCCTCCTCAAAGCATGAGCAAAGGGGTCTCTTGATGTTGGGGAGCCCCCAAACATCACCAGGCCTCCAAGCCCCCAAGTGGATTCACAGCTCTGGTTTCTATCTCAGTTTCGGTGTATTGGGCAGTGTCAGGGTAAGGGGGGATTTCGTGAGTTGAGAATACTCTACTCTGAACTTCTTAAAGCTAACCTGGTCTAGAGGAAGATATCCCTCCCTGCTTGTGAACTGTGTGATCTTTATGGTGGCAAACCCCAAACCCTTCTGTGCTTCTTACTTGTTGCACAGGTATGCGATGGAGTGGCAGGAAGAGTGAGGGACACAGTTGTACCCAGGTTTGGGTACCTTTAAAATTGGCACTGAGTTTTGCAAGAGATGAACCCTTCACTGAAGTGTTTTTTAAGCTGAAGTAAATGAGATAAAGTGCTTGCAGTTGTTCTTCATTTGTCAGGAAGTGTGCCTGTTTCCCCACTTGTTAGCTAATGATGGGACAGCGTGCAGCTGTCTTGTCACAGACCCTTTGTTTCATACCTGGTTTATCTACCTTACAGATGCAGAGGCATCGTGGTCTTGTGTTGCTCTGCCTTTTGGTCTCGATGCCTGCTTTTGACTGGTTTTGTGGTGCTGTGACTTGTTTCCAGGGTCAAAGTACCTGACGCAGAGTGGAAATACCATCTTGATTAGTCTTGAGTCAAATGTTCCCGAAGGTGACACAGGCAGTGCCTCCCTTGGGGAACCAGTTGAAGGAAGCAAACTGCACCGACCTGGCGATTACGTACGTGCTCACCGAAGACCATGAGGCATTCGCAGGGCTGTGTAAGAAATGTGCAGTGACTGGTGTTAAAACTTACTACTCGACTGGAATTTTCAGTGTATTCCAGTTTGGTAGCGTGAATGGTGTTTGTATTGATGGCTGCATTTAGGGTCTGTGCTCAGGAAAGGAAGATGGGAGGAAGAAATTACGTTCCAGTTATAGATGTGTCATTTTCCAGGAGAGGGAGAATGTAAGGGGAAAGTGGGTGAGCACAGAACTGTGAACACACGATGAGTGTTGAAGAGTTCTTTCCTGTTCTTAACATATGTCATAACCTGGAATGAATAATTCTATTGTCTTAAGAGGTGGAAATGGCTGAGCTGTGTAACCGCGAACAAACACTCTTTCACCTCCAGCAGGGATCACACAAAGACCCTAAGTCTTCTGTGAATCCAGGCCCTGGGGCATGATGATAGAATACCAGGGGTTTATTTTTGAGTCGTATTTTCAGTTTTGAGCACAAAATACCTGACATTGCACCTTGAAATGTATGAATTCTAGAAGTAGATACGCTGTATGCCTGGTGTGAGCACCTGAGTAGTGCTATACACATCTGTGCTGGGTGCTGTACCGGGATGGATATGATGAGGAGGTGATGCCCTGCACAGTCTCCTTCATTTAGCTGGAACAGTGGTGGTACCCGTGAATTTGCTATGAGATCAAGAACTTTTTGAGGCACTGTCTGTGCCCGTTTGCTTTTCAAGATACCCTGATGATTCCTGCCTGTAAACGGGCAGCAGTGGCTGCAGCAGCCTGGAAACCCGGCTGTGCTCAGCAGCCTGCGGGAGCTGAGTTGTGCAGACTCCTAGAGCCATGCTGACCATCCAGCGTAAGGAATGATGGATCTTCTCTATTTACAGAGTGCGGCTGCAGAGGCAGGTCGGGGTGGGCAGATGCTCAGCGGAACACAGAGCCCAGCGAAGGAGGGCTCCCTCCAGCAGGGGCCGCTGGCTGCTCTGGGAGCTGCAGGGAGCTGGGGCTGCGGGGTGGGGGGGAAGGGGCTGGCAGAGCCTCAGAGGGGAAAAAAAAAGGGTTAAGGGGAAGGGAAAGGTGGGCAGTCCACGTTTCCCTTGATTTTCCAGGCTGTGGAGTAAGATGCAATGCAATATAGGTATTTCAGATTACTTACATCACTTTCGGCAGGTGGAGATAAATTAACCTCAGCTAAGCCTCAGTGTGCATGAGGGATTCCTGAGGCACTGCTGCCACCTGCAAGAATCAGTTGTAGAATCCTTCAGGTTGGAAAAGATCCCTAAGATCATCAGGTCCAAGCAATAACCCTACTCTGCAAGGTCGCCACTTGACCAGACCTCTAAGTGCCTCTTCTAAATGATCTTTAAATATCTCCAGGGATGAGGACTCAGCCATCTCCCCTAGGCTGCCTGTTCCAATCCCTGACCACTCATTCAGTGAAAGAACTTTTCCTCATGTCCAGCCTAACCCTTCCCCTCCCCTGGTGCAGCTTGAGGCCGTTCCCTCTTGTTCTATCACTAATGACCTGTGAGAAGAGACCAGCACCCACCTCTCTGCAGTGTCCCTTCAGGCAGTTGTAGAGGGCAGTAAGGTCTCCCCTCAGCCTCCTCTTTCTCAGGCTGAACAGTACAGGGGGACGATCCCTTCCCTACTCCTGCTGGATGTACAATTGCTGTTACAAGCCACAATGTCACTGGCCTTTCTCCTCTTTCTCAGGCTGAACAGTACAGGGGGACGATCCCTTCCCTACTCCTTCTGGATGTACAATTGCTGTTACAAGCCACAATGTCACTGGCCTTTTTGGCCACCTGGACATACTGCTGGCTCCTGTTCAGACTGTCGATTAGAATCCTTCTGATGAAAAGAAAAATTATCAAGAGCTCAAATGGAAGAATTCTCTGTGCTTTCTCTGCACCTGCTCGTTTTCCTCAGGAAAGCAGCACACGTCCCTGACTAGGTCATGCTGTCCGAGTGGCTTTTGCTTCCCTTTTTAACTGTTTATTGTCTTTAATATAAATTTGCTTGGTTATTTGAGCTCCCTTGAAGTTAGATGTCGATAACAATGCTTTCACTGGTTTTTCCACCAAACAAGAACTGGTTTTACTAGGGTTGCCAACCTGTTCAAGGAAGCACAGCACTTGTAGAAGAAAGCACACAAAAGCCAGTGAAGTTAAAATTAGTTAGTGTAAAATTCACATGATTCTAAGATTTGGAATTTATCAAGCAGTAGCTTTGTCTCAGAGTAGGTTGAGGAAGGGCTGGATGCTCCTGTGGTCCCTTCCAACCCTGACTGATTCTATAACTTCTTCCCTGTGAGGGTGAACGGGCACTGGAGGGGGCTGCCCAGGGGGTTTGTGGAGCCTCATTCTCTGGAGACGTTTGAAACCCATCTGGTCTTGATATGGGTGATCCTGCTGTGGCAGGGGGATTGGACTGGATGATCTTTTGAGGTCCCTTCTGATCCCTCATGATTCTATGATTCCATTCTATGATTCCTATCTTAAGTTGTAAGTCAAAATGTAAACTCAACTTTATTAGAATCATAGAATCATAGAAACCTCTTGGCAGGTTTGCTGATGACACCAAGTTGGGAGGAGTGGCTGACACCCCAGAGGGCTGGGCTGCCATTCAGCAGGACATGGACAGGCTGGAGAGTTGGGCAGGGAGG
>VZRI01002606.1:12163-35370 GCA_013397515.1 Upupa epops | reverse complement strand
GGGCTGCCCAGGGAGGTTGTGGAGTCTCCACTTCTGGAGACATTTAAAACCCACCTGAATTGTTCCTGTGCAATTGGATCTAGGGGATCCTGCTGTGGCAGGGGGATTGCACTGGATAATCTTTCAAGGTCCCTTCCAATCCCTAACACCGTGATTCTGTGCTCTTAGTGTGTATCACATAGAAAAGGAAGCTGCCTCAGGCAATCGTTTATTTGCTGCAATCCCAATTTTCTAAAGAAACGGGGGGGAGGGTGGATACTGCATCCTTGCTGCCTTACAAAGCGGTGTGCAGCACATCCTCGAGTACTTTCATTTTTTAAACTTAGGGGTCTATCTTGTGGAGGAAACAGATGTTTCTCTTCCTGACCGAGTTCTCTGGAAGTCACAGTTTAAATTTGATGAAGTGTTTTATTCCCCCCCGATAAAAAGAAAGAAATAAATAATTAGATGCGAATGCGTTTGTTAATGAGGAGAGGCAGGAATCCCTCCTAATGAAGACATTTCTTAGGAAGGTAAAAGTTTTATCTGGGAGCATAAAACACTTCATCAGTTTGAAAACCACATCTGCCAGGACTGGATCAAGAGCAGCAGCAGCCCTTTTTTTCCCTTCGCTCTGCCTTGTCTGTGAGGTTAAGAGGTTTAACAACGGTTTTAGAAGTGTTTAAACCCAGTTAGGAACACTTGCAGTCTAACCGGGGTAAGAGTTGCCCTCCCTCCCTCCCTCTGTTTTGAATCTGCTTCTCTTGATGGGATAAACTTCAAGGTTGAATTGGTAACTGGATTATTGCCTCATAAAACAGCACGAGGTTACTATTATCCTTTACATTTATATCTTTATTAGGGAGTAATGTTGGGCTTATTTAAATCACGGACTTCTCTAATGGTTTTTCTCCTCTTTTACAAATTTATAAAACGAAACCCTGAAGGCTTCGGGCTAAGTGCAGTTGGCATCACGGCCGGTATAAAAATCATTGTGTGAGCGGTTGGTTCTCATCGGCCGCTCTTACTGGGCTCCAGAAGCTCCAGCATTTAGCTGCCCAAGAGGCAGAACACTGATAAAAAAATTATTGTGCCTTTTCTTCTTAAAAGCTTGGTTTAGGGTAAGGGAACCTGAAATTTCGAATTTGAATTTTGAACTTGTGACTTTTGAGATTGAGTTTTGAATTTGAAATTTGAATTAGACTTTGAGGTTTGGCTTTTGAGTTTGACTCTTAGATTTGGCTTTTGAATTTGACTTTTAAATTTGGCTTTTAATTTGATTTTTGACTTTGACATTTGAATTTGACTTTTAGATTTGGCTTCTGAATTTGATTTTTGGATTTGATTTTTGAAACTGACTTAGATCAAACTGACTTAGTCTTCAAATGCTGTGTGAGTGCCAATGGCAATGTTTAACCCTGGAGAGGTAAAGGTTGTGTTTGTGGAGGGTGGAGGGGGCAGGAGGTGGAAGTGCTTGCTGGTCAGAATGTGAAGCAAAGATGTCTGATACATTCGTGCTGTTGAGCATACTCCCAGGTGATGGCTGCTTGGGTTGGTAACTCTTTGATAAATAAATCCAGGTTGTTTGGGTACTTTCATGTCTGTGTTTACATGCTGTGGTGTAGTTTGTTTGCTGTTAAATGTAACAGGAGCTTTGGTTAACAATAGTATGGTTATTCCATAGGTGAAGTATCCCTGGCAGTCGTTTTCTTCTAAATTATAAATCTGTGAGGGGTGGGTGTCAGGAGGATGGAGCCAGGCTCTTCTCAAGGTCATCTGGTGCTAGGACAAGGGGCACTGGGTGCCAGCTGGAACCGAGGAGGTTCCCTATCAATATCAGCAGGAACTTCTTCCCAGGGAGGGTCCCGGAGCACTGGCACAGGCTGCCCAGGGGGGCTGTGGAGTCTCCTTCTCTGGAGACGTTCCAGCCCCGCCTGGCTGTGTTCCTGTGCGACTTGGTCTGGGTGATCCAGCTGTGGCAGTGGGATTGGACTGGATGATCTTTCCAGGTCCCTTCCCATCCCTAAGGATTCTATGATTCAATGAAATTACACAAAATTGCAGAGCTCCAGAGCGGATCTTTTCCGAGAATGGCCCTGTAATAGAATTGTGTGGCTGTACAGCTACGGGTACCCTAATCCCTCACGTGCTGAACTCTGAGAAAATCGAATTTTCCTATTGAAGATCTCAATATTTGATGAGCGTGATTTGCCCTGTGAGAGAAGGCCTAGACAGAGATAATTAGGGGAATGTCTGTCCTTTAGCACTTTGTAGAGAGCTGCTTGTTATCAACCACTTTCTGTGTTTTATTTAATCCTGAAGGAATTTAATGGACCTTAGAGAGGGGACTCCATGCTGCTAATTGCATAATAACCTTTCTCCGCCAGACACTTAATGACCGGGAGGTTATCATTAAATGTGCCTTAAGCAGTTGTGTTCCACGTCCCATGGTTGTCTCTCTAATCATGTTCCCGGGGGTTGTCTTTTGTTGTCTGCTTAAACAGCTGCCTGGATTAAATAGATTTTGCTTTTTACTGATTTGTTTTCAGGAGGGATTTTTCTTACAGGAGTGGCATCATGGAATTGTGGAATCATAGAATCTTTGGGGATCGGAAGGGACCTCGAAAGATTCTTACTTGAGCACCTTCCTTTATTTTTCTTGGGGTGTTTTAGGTATTCTAGCTTCCTGAAGTAATACTGGAGGTATGGAAAGGTGCTCTGTGAAATCAGGCTTCACAGAAGTCAGTGGAAATTTTGCTGTAGATTTCGGGGAAACCACAGCCTCAGGGTGTTCGTTTGCTGCAGATCTGCTTGAGAAGTGAGGACCACTGACTGTGAGCCAGCAATGTGCTCTGGTGGCCAAGAGGGCCAGCAGCACCCTGGGGGGGGATCAGAAGGAGGAGAAGTTAGGAGATCGAGAGAGGTTCTTCTCCACCTCTACTCTGCGTTAGTGAGGCTGCATCTGGAGTACTGTGTCCACTTCTGGGCCCTCAGTTCCAAAAGGACACAGAGCTGCTGGAGGGTGTCCAGCATAGAGCATCGGAGATGATGAAGGGAGTAAAACAGCTCCCTGATGAGGAAAGGCTGAGGGAGCTGGGTCTCTTGAGCTTGGAGAAGAGGAGCCAGAGGGGGGACCTCATTCATGTCTATAAATCTGTGAGGGGTGGGTGTCAGGAGGATGGAGCCAGGCTCTTCTCAAGGTCATCTGGTGACAGGACAAGGGGCACTGGGTGCAAGCTGAACAGAGGAGGTTCCATATCAATACCAGAAGAAACTTCTTCCCAGGGAGGGTACTGGAGCACTGGCACAGGCTGCCCAGGGGGGTTGTGGAGTCTCCTTCTCTGCAGACGTTCCAGACTCGCCCGGCTGTGTTCCTGTGTGACTTGGTCTGGGTGATCCTGCTGTGCCAGGGGGATTGCACTGGATGATCTTTCAAGGTCCCTTCTCATCCCTAATGATTCTGTGATTCTATGACTCTATGGCTAACACGTTGTTTTCTTGCTTGTGTTTTTATTGTAGGGACTGAGCTGTCAACTGAAGGGAAGAGAATTTCTGTTGGTGTTGGGAAAGACAGGTGAATAACCTCCATGGAAGATTCTCAGGATCTAAGTGAACAGTCAGTAAGTACTACTGTTGCTAAACTAAATGGTATAAAATCAGGCTCTGTTCAAGTTGTGTTTGAAAGGATTGTACTTCAGATTTGAGAATTACAGTCAGATCTGGAGGAAGCTTCTAGGCTTTTAGGTTGCAAACCTTTCCTTGGTGCATACATCAGGTGAGCAGTTTTCATCTGTTTTACTTGTTGAAGGACCATAGGCACGCAGGATTTTGCAGAGCTGGAGTGGTTGAAGGGCTGATGCATAAACTGAAGGTAGACTGGAGGCATAAAATGTTGAAAACTTACACAGTGCTATCCATGTCTTGTTCAAGTAATCCTCTCAAAATCAACACCCAACGTGGTCGATGAGGTTAGCTGCAGCAGGACTTTGCAAATACACTGAATCAAGAGTCGTCCTGCTGTCAGATGGTGGCAGGTGACAACCATGAGCTGTTTCAGGATGCCCTTGGATTTCAAGTGGCTCCTGAGAACTGGCCATGTATCTCCCTGTCCCATGTCAGAGGGAGATTCCCTTCATCACTGATGAATGAAAAATGGGATGGGCATTTCTGTCTCCCTTTTCCTTTCCAAGGTTTCCTTTCCTTTCTTGATATATGTGGTCTCCAGGCTTCCTTACCACGAGGCAGACGTTCTGAGGGGGTAGCATGCTCTGATCAAATGTAAGGTCGGCTGGGCTTGCCATCCAAACTGTTTGGCTTGGTTTGAACATCTGAATTGCCACAGATTTTACGAGTACCATGATCCCTGTGAGTTTGAGCTTGGGCTCAGTGTGCTGCTGACCAGGAAGGGGATTCCATGATCCTGTTTCTGATAGGCTGTAAGAGATTATCCACGTAATAAACTCCTTCTCATACATTGTTTTATAGCAGAGGCTGATAGGTAACACAAATGCATGGAACTGAGAAGAGTTGCATCATTTTTAAAATGCCATTAATTTCCTTTAATAAGGAGTGGTTTTGCTCCTGACTGGGTAGCTCCTATCTGAGACTTTGTCTTGGACTAGAGTTTTACTGCAGATTTAAAATGGGACAGCACTGGAAAGTCTTAACAGTGTCTGAAGTCTCTCTGGTGGCACCACTTGGGACAGCTGCACATCTTAACGGATTTAAACTGCTCCCAAGCAAAACTTTAGAGCCTGTAAAGGCTACATGGCGTCATCATTTCATTAAGTTTTATTAAGGTCATAAAAGATTAAGCAGACATTCTTCTCTCATAGTCCATTAAACAATCCTGGGCAGTACTAATAGAAAATAGCCAACAGGGGTACAGCTCACAGAGGGAGCTGAGATCTGTGCTGCGTTTCCTGTGGAGGTAGAATTTGCTGTCCTTAACACTACTGTTAGTGTCACAGAAGACTGAGGCAAGGGGTTATTGCTCCTTTGCTTCGCTCAGCACTGCTATAGCTTTGACACGATGCGTGGGGAGAGACCCCTGTCACCGCTCCCCCTGTCACCGCTCCCTTTATCCAGGTCTGCAGGCAGCCTGTGACCTCACCAAGCTGTAGGAACAGGAATTGTGAGGCTTCTCTGCCTAGGGCAGATACTGAACCTTCAGTTCACAGCTTCAGAAGCCTTTTCACTATTTTATCGTGGTTAAACTCATCCCACAGACAAGACTAAGAAACAGAGTGGTGTTTCTGGGCTGTTCCTTTAAAAGCTGCAGGACAGGACTGTGAGATAGAGATCTGAGGCACAAGGGGACATTCTTTAGCCAAGGCTTTGGTGGTTTAAGCTCTAGGAAAGTGACAGATGTGTGTCCTCCAGCCCTTGTGCCTCTGTGTTTTGTAGCCCTGGTGTTTTGTAGTGGTTAATGTGTTTTGTGCTAGTTAGCTCCAGGCAGTCGCCTCTTGTCATGCAGGATTTCTGGTTCTTGATGGGTTCAGGGAGCCCAAGTACTTCATTCCAGCATCAGCATTCCTCTTTGGGAGCTGGGTACATAAGATTTAGATCATGGAAATTCAAGGAGCGTACGGATCTAGCTGCTGCTGTGAGCATATTAGATTGTGTGAATAAGCATGAATGCCAGAGCTGTGCTCAAACTTGTGCTGGCACCTTGCCCCGAATATTCTAGTCCTTGGTTACTTGAAAGACTGCCTGTCTCTGCAACTGAGAAGAGTTAGAAGGTGCTTGCTGTTGGATAGTATGTTTGATGGACAGTCGAGTATTCTGAGTAAAGAGATTCCTTCATTGAATTCATTTCCCTGGGCAGTCTGCTGAGAGCCTTTCATCCTCGGAGGTCAGGAACATTTTCCTGGGTTAGTTAACAACATCAGTTAGCAAGTTTTATTAAATATATATATATATATGCTCATGTCTGCAAGTAGATTGTCCTCCTGAAGTATGATGGGCTGTAGTGTAGCTTTGTTGAGACTGTCTTCTCTGTAGTTTTGAGATTCCTGCTGCTGTTATAAATGGAGTTGCTGTTTACTGCCTTATGCATTCAGTCCTAGAATGGTTCAGGTTGGAAGGCACCTTGATGATCATCTAGTTCCAACCCCCCTGCCATGAGCAGGGACACCCCGCACTAGACCAGGGTGCTCAAGGTCCCAGCCAACCTGGCCTTGAACACTTCCAGGGAAGGGGCAGCCACAACCTCTCTGGGCAACCTGTTCCAGTGTCTCAGCACCCTCATGGTGAAGAACTTCCCCCTGGCTTCCAGTCTAAACCTCCCCTCTTCCACCTTGAACCATTCCCCCTGCTCCTACCACTCCAAGCTCTTGGAAACAGCCCCTCACCAGCTTTCCTGTAGTCCCCTGCAGGTACTTTAAGGCTGCTTTAAGATCTCCCTGGCATCTCATCTTCCCCAAGCTGATACTCTTTCAAAACACACTAATAAGTTCCTGCTTCTGTGACTTCTGTTCTTTATGTCCCACTCAGGTGGGACTGGTAAAGTCACAGTTACTATAGAATCACAGAATCATTCAGGTTGGAAAAGATCCTTGAGATCATCCAGTCCAGCCAATAACCCTACTCTACCAAGGTCACCACTAGACCAGATCTCTAAGCACCACATCTAAACACCTCCAGGGATGGGGACTCAACCCCTCCCTGAGCAGCCTGCTCCTGTCAGTGGCAGAACGCTTCCTCATGTCCAGCCTGATGCAGTTACGAGCAGTTCCACCCCATCCTTGTTGCCATGTAAGAAATACACTCCTCCACTTTTGCCTCAGAGCAGTGACTGCATGACCACATGCTGCTTCAGACATCTAAGTGCCCCCCGTCCTCTGAGCCTATAAACAATTGCATTTGACTGAATTGAGCAGCTGCTGCTGTGTTTTCTGAGATGCCAGCGTGATTAGATGTACTCTAAACACCACTCTCTGCATCACTTCACTAATCTATTCATTTTCCCTATTTGTGTGTGTAGTAAATTCCTTACCCCACTACGTTTTATATCTTTATGCACCAACCTGCTGTTCTTGCTTTCATGTGCCTTTTGGCTCCTGGTTCCATGTGGCAGAGGAGAGGGACTAGAATTTTCCTGTAGGTCAGAGTCAGAATCAGAGTAGAGTTTATTATACTTTGGCTTTCCTGGCTTTACACACCACCACCACATGGGTAACTAGCTGTGTTTTGAAGATCATGAAGCAAGTTCTTACCTGGCACTTTGAGCATCCATCAGGTTCCTGAGCTGGCATGGACAGGGTGGGCTGGGGCTACAGGGGGGAGATCTTCCAGTCCTCAATAGGAAGGTTCGTTTTATAGTGTTGTGAAAGAAAATGAAGACAGCAAGAAAACATGCTTGCTGCAAGGGGGTTGCACTAGATGACCTTTGGAAGTCCCTTCCAACCCTATGGTTCTGTGTATTTCACTGATGAGAGAAAATAACCAAATGATCCTTCTTAGGTTGTTGTGTAGTCTTGCAGTTGGAGAGAGACTCTTNGAGTATTGTGTCCAGTTCTGGGCCCCTGAGTTCCAGAAGGACACAGAGCTGCTGGAGGATGTCCAGCATAGAGCAATGAAGAGGATGAAGGAAGTAGAGCACCTCCCTGCTGAGGAAAGGTTGAGGGAGCTGGGTCTCTTGAGCCTGGAGAAGAGGAGGCTGAGGGGGGACCTCATTCATATCCATAAAGATGTGAGGGGTGGGTGTCAGGAAGATGGAGCTAGGCTCTTCTCAAGGTCATCTGGTGCTAGGACAAGGGTCATTGGGTGCCAGCTGGAACAGAGGAGGTTCCTTATCGATATCAGAAGGAATTTTCTCCCAGGGAGGGTACCAGAGCACTGGCACAGGCTGCCCAGGGGGGTTGTGGAGTCTACTTCTCTGGAGACGTTCCAGACCTGCCTGGATATGCAGCTTGGTCTGGGTGATCCTGCTGTGGCAGGGGAATTGGACCGGATAGTCTTTCAACGTCCCTTCTGATCCCTAAGGATTCTATGATTCATAAAGTATTCAGTAATAAGGAGAGAAAAATTTTCTGAGCCCAATCTTGGAGATGGCTAATCAGATGTTAAATATTTTAGCACCTCGATCAGCCTCTGTTGTGCCTTGATCTGACAAACACACCTAGGATTTTGAGATCTGCAGCTGTACACTATTTTATCTTCTAGTCTTTACTCACTGTTCAGTCCGTTTTAGTAGGACACTAATAATTTGGCCACTAACTTGCTAGCTTAAGGTTTCAAAGGGCTTTATTAGAAACTGGTGTAATTTCATCCCCGTGGCCCTTTTATATAACAATGTGCATATTTAGATTGCTCCATTTTAACCTAGAATTAAACAAGAGGCTGCAGTGCTGGAGGACAGGACACTGGCAGATGGGAGGTTAAACCCGAATGACCAGGCTTTCATTTTTGTGCCATTTGGACAATAATCCCTATTGTGCCCTGCGTAAATGACGGGGTTTTTCATCAGATTATGCAGGCTATCATAGCTGTTACCTGCCTGCCTGCCCTGCGTGCAGATGGACAATCCTTGGCAACCTTTAGGGACGCTATTTCTCTTTTGTTTTAACATGCGGAGGTGTCAGATGTGATCCTCTGGCAGACTGGCATGCAGCTCTAGGTACTTCATTGCCGCATCAGCCCTGTGCCTACAGTCTTCTCGACTCTGGGATGAGCAGCCTACTTGCACCCTAGGAAATGGATGAAGTTGATGTCAGTGAAATGAAAAGTAGTTTAAGCTCCTTTACTGAGTTTAAGTGTCGGTGATGCTAGGGGAGGCTGTTCACTGTCACAGCATGGCATGATCTGGATCATAGCTCTGTGATATGTGGCAGGGGGATGGGACTGGATGATCTTTTGAGGTCCCTTCCAATCCCTAAAGATTCTATGATACTAATACTCATATGACTTGGAATATTGCAGGAAGTTCATCTTGACAAGTTAGTGATGGTTGAAAGAGACCTCTGGAAGTTACGTAGTCTAGCTTCTGGTCGTGAAATGCTGGCAGCAGGCACAACCAGTTCACTGTTACAGAACTCTATCAAATACTAGGAAGCAAGCACCTTCTGAAGGAATTAGAAGTTTAGCAAGCAAGAAATGAGTGATTATTTGCTTTTAACTAGAGTAGTCATTGAAGAAAAACACCAGGACTTGAAGTTAGCAAACCTGCACGTCTTTCCCAAGGTGTATTTCAGAGCAGTTTTGAGAATTGCTTAGGCGTTTTATTACCCTCTCTCTGCAGATGTGGTAGTTGGCACAGAGTGATGGCTTGCCATGGGTGATCTGTAGTTATCAGCAACTTTGAATGACAGTAGATAAAGTGTGCTTCCATCATTCCTCTTCTGTATCTAGTAGGATTTTGAGGAGGAAACATCACTGTTGCTCGCTCCCTCATGTAAAACTCTTCCACATAGAATCATAGAGTCATTCAGGCTGGAAAACACCCTTGAGATCATCCAGTCCAAGCAATAACCCTACTCTACCAAGGTCATCACTAGACCAGATCTCTAAGCACCACTTACAAATGATCTTTAAACACCTCCAGGGATGAGGACTCAACCCCCTCCCTGGGCAGCCTGTTCCAAGGGCTGAGCACTCTATCAAGGAAAAAATGATTCCTGATGTCCAGCCTGGCCCTCCCCTGATGCAGCTTGAGGCTAGTCTCTCTTGTTTTACCACTAATGACCTGTGAGAAGAGACCAGCACCCACCTCTTTATGCCACAACAACCTCTGTGAACACATAAACAGTGTTTTTCTAACTGTTTTTCCTCTAGCACAGCGGTGTTGAGCCACTTCTATGCCATAATCCACCAGTGCTACAGCTGAAGGTCTGTCTTTTCCAGACTACATTAGTAGTTACCTGTGTGTTTGATTTTGCCCATTTAATAAACAAGACAGGTAGTAGAAACGTGCATTTCTCTCAGTTAATTAAAATTATTATTTGAAAGCCTTTTTCTTTAAATCTATTAAAAAATATCCAGGAGAATGTGACAGAATGATGCCCATGCCTTGTAACCATGGGGTGAGGCGTTAGCAAACAAACAGAACTGTTCCTGTCATTGGCACTGTCACACCTCCTCTGGTTCAGTTCTCCACCTGTCTCCTGAAGATGTTACTAAGTCGGTGCCAGAGATGTAAATGGAAAGGCATTGTATGAGCTGTGTTTAATAACAAGGGGAAGCAATGAAAGAAATACGTTCTGTTGTCACATACTGTCCTTAGAGTGCTGATGAGGACTGACACGTAGCTACTCTACAGTTTGTTATGACTGGTATTCCTGGCTCCAGAGAAGCCCCAGACTGGAATTTTAGGGATGAAACTACTTGGAAAAATTGCTACTTCCATAAAATACATGAGCTTCCTTCAGGGCAGGACTTTAGGGTTCATGGGGCATGGAATTCTGGATTAATAATAGCTCTGGTGCTATAGGGACATCAGTATGGAATCATTAATAACTCCACTAGAAAAAAAAGGGGGAAAATTTGCAGGTACAAGGTCTTCTGCTTCTTTTTAAGACCAGCTTGGAATTTCTTTGGAACATCAGTGAGGGGTTACTGACCTGAGAAAAGGTTTGCATACACACGTGTATGTGTATGGGTTGGAACGCAGGAGACAGTCTAATAAAAGGTACTGCCTCTCTCTATAAATGAGGGATCCTTTTCATTACAGCATCAGGATCTGACAGACTCATTTCAAGCTCTGCAGGTGGTTGTTGCTTGTAAGATAGGACAGTTGTTCAGGCTTTTAAAACTCTGAATTCCTAAGTGCTATACTTCAATCTTAGCGTTGTGTCTTAACTTGGAGTTACTCACAACAATTCCAAGGATGGCCATGCCAATCCTATCTGTGAATGCAAAATGAAAGTACAGTCATTTCCTTAGGAAAGCAATTGTGCATCAGCTTCTGATGTTGATAGTGTCCAGGTGATCTTACACCCGGAAAAACTTCATTCTTCAGCCTAAAGGGGTTGAAGTTGTGTTACACACAAAAACTATTTGACTGTGTGACAGTGAATCAATCTTGCGCAGCGGTTTCATTCCCTAAGGCCAAAAGCTTGGTGCTTTCGTGCCCATTCAAGGACTGTGTCTACATTTTCTGTTGAAAAGGATGTTTTATGCTGACCGTGTATTTGGCTCGCTCTCATTACATTTGGCTTAGTCTCATTCTCAAGTCCAGAAGCAGCAGCGGGATCAAGAATGCGTGGGACTTCACAGGATGTAATTAAACCTACTGATAGGGATGGGATTTGTCATGTGCATTAAATTAGGCATGCGCTTCAATAATTTTCTGGAAAAGAGTGGGAAAGGCAGTACAAAACAAGAGCAATCATTTCAGAAATATTTTATTAGAGAGTACTTCTGAAAGATGTGTGGCTAGGGCTAATATTAGTTCAGTATCAAATAACGGTCATGGTTTCTTTCTACTCCCCGTAGTAACTTTTCTCCGAGCTCTACCTCAGTTATCTTGAGTGGTTGACTTGCAAGTCAACTACTATTAATAAAGAGAAGGGAGGAGGGCTACATTTTTAACCAATAAAATGCCACTCAATGAAGAATCTGCTTTCACAACGTACAAAGCATGTCCTAAACTGACTGAACACACGCAGACCCTTTAAACCACATTCACATCCTTGTCCTTTTTTAAATCTAGATTAAATCTTCAGCAGTTTAAAGGAGGAAAAGTTCAAATTCATGAAATACTATGGCTACACAGAATGGAAATGGTTTTACCAACATGTGATTTAAGGCAGACCTTGCTGCAGAGAATCTCACTGACGAAACAATGCAACTGAAATGCTTATTTTATTGTTTATGAGTTAGTGCCAGCACTTGGACTTCAGCAGTGAGCGTGCATTTGGCCAAGAGGGCCATCCAGCTACATACGAAGCAGCATCGCAGCTGAGAAAGCAGTTTTATGTTGGAGTGTTGCTGAGTTTCATGCCTGAGTTGCTTTTGAAGCAAGGAATCGAGTCGAATTCATTTGAGGAAGTTTATTCTCTTCTTCTTGCAATATGTGAAATTTAATTTGGACAGAACTGCCAAATGAAATTAGCAGTAGAGGAAATATTCTTCGTACGACCAAAGGCAGTTAGGGGATGCATCCCTGATTTATAGTTCATAAAGTCATCAGTTGTTTCTGGTTAGTACTAGAGGTCAATAGCAGTAAATTTTGACAAGAGCAAGCGCGTAACTGAGAGGGTTTCCCTGGAGAGTTGACGTTGGCATGAACTTTCCAGGTAAAAATAATACCTAATTTTAATTTAAACAAGGTAGAATTAGCTAACGTTTTGAGAACCCTGTCCTGAGTCAAAATCTCTACGTTCAGGTAATTTAAACTGTGTTTCACAATAGACCTGTGGTGGCAGATGTCTTAAAGTAAGAATGAGTAAGAATTCTCAGTAAGGATGATAGACATCAGCTGTTTTCTGATGCTGTTGGACCTTATAAAGAGCTCTGTTCAAAGTCCTGGTGTTGAGCTGTGAAAAGTAAAACTCTAATCATTGCCTAAAAGGACATCTTGCCAAATACAAAGTGGTTTGAAGAACTGACTGACCTGTCTGCAGATGAGAGGTGTGGAAGTCCACAGACCTGCTTTACGGTATCTGAATGCCTGTGGATGAATAAGAGAAGACTTAGAATCATAGAATCCTTAGGGATCAGAAGGGACCTCGAAAGATCATCCAGTCCAATCCCCCTGCCACAGCAGGATCACCCAGACCAAGTCACACAGGAACACAGCCAGGGGGTCTGGGACGTCTCCAGAGAAGGAGACTCCACAGACTTAGGGTTATTTAGAATATTGTTGTTTTATAAAGCCTGATCCCAGTGTAATTATTTCTGTGTCATCCAATTGTTAATTCACCAGTCGCCAAGAGTCTACCCGTAGAGAGTCAAGCAGAGATACTGTGCAAAGAGAGAGGAGACAAAGAGGTGTGTTAGATTATACTGACTGCTACTTCCATCTTCCGTGCTGTATGGGAAATTGTGTGTTTTCTCAGACAAGGACATCTTGGTGTGCTCCCCGTGCTAAAAGAGGTGATGATGACATGCAGACGGTAACAGTCAGTGAGCCTGTGTACTGCATATTCCTTCACGGATGAATGGATTTCTCATGTTGATGAGGAGTTTACTGTGCATCAAAAAGACCTCTGGAAATGTTACATCTCAGTGCACTTCCACTTAGAACTGATGTGGCGATCATACTGCAGATATGACCCGACTGTAGATCTGCAAATCATGCTGCAGAATTCACCCATAAGAGTGTGGAGCTAATGGGTTACTGCAATTATCCCAGGAGCAGCGCTTTATTCTTTGCTGTCTGGGTTCACCTGACACGACGTGCATTGAGGATGAAGGATGCCAGCTGGCTGTAAAAGGGCTGGAGCGTGGCTTCTTTAAAGCCACCAGGTACAGAAATCCATCTGGCATGTTTTAAGAGCAGGAGCTAACCTACTAGCTGTCCTTCTCCGATTTCCAGCAGTCTCGAGGGACACCCCAAGGCCTTCAGTGAATACGGGATGTCGCGGCTAACCGGGCACGATGAAGTATTTTGAAACATCAGACGTTTTCATCTGGGTGCTTTGCGGTGCTCAGAAAGCAGGGGTGCTGCTGGCAGAGCTGTAGAGGAAATTCAGAGAAAATATCACCACTCACATCTAGGTTGATCATGAGTGTGTGTGTAAACGAAGGAACAGAGGAAGAATGAGAGGAAAGAAAGAGAGAGAGAAAGGGAGCAAGGAAGGGAAGGAAGGAAGAAAGAGTGAGAAAGGGAAAGAGAGAAAGGAAGGAGGAAGAAAAGAAAGGGAAAGAAGGAAAAAGGGGAAGAAAGAAGAAGGGATGAAAGAAAATTAAGGACAGAAAAGGAAGGAAGGAAGAAGAAATGGAAGGGAAGGAAAGGAAAGAAGAAGGAAAGAATGAAAGAGAAAAAAGGAAGGAAAGAAAGGAATAAAGAAAAGGAAGAAGAATGAGAGAAAGATAGGGAAAGAAAGGAATGAAGAAAATGAAAGAAAAAAGAAAGAATGAAAAAGGAAAAGAAAAGGAAGGAAAGAAAGGAGAGAGAAGGAAAGAAAAAAGGAAGGAAAAAAGAATGAAAGAAAAAAGGAAACAAAGGAAAGAAAGAAAGAAAAGAAAGGAAGGAAAGAATGAATTAAAGAAAGAAAGGGAAAGGAAATGAAGGAAGGAAAGAAAAGAAAGGAAAGGAAGGAAGAAAGAAAAGGAAGGAAAGAGAAAAGCAAGGAAGAAAAGAAATAGAAAGATAGAAAAGGAAGGAAGGAATACTCCATCGGGACTCTCCCCTTTATTACTCCGTGGAATTACTTGTTGGAGTTTGAAGCTGCACTGCCATTAGCAGTAGATGCTGTCTTTCAAGCAAACTTCATTCGTAGCTGACTTCCCAATGTGAAGAAAATCATGGAATCAATCATTCTCTCTTCTTTTTCTTCCTGAGCTGACAGAACCGTTCTGCATTAATAAAAAGTGAATAGCAGGAGTGTAATGAAGTGTGCTGGAGGCACTGTGCAGTGTGGGGTACTGGGCACTGTTTTCTGTGACTAGGTAGATCCTGTGTGGGCTTGCGACCATCCTTCAGCTTTTTTGTACTTGTACTTCTGGCAGCAAGCTATTCCTTACACATCGTTTTAATGTCAGGCTCTAGTGGAACGCAGGAGAGCAGTGCCATACTCACTCCTGTAACAGGCAGACGTGCCTTTTTGCTGCACCGAAATGTAAATCCCCGTGGCACAAGCAGCAGTGGAGTGTTCCTTTGTAAGTGATAGAAGAAGACAGTGTGGGAAATACGATGTTTACTCAGTCTACACTGAGAGAAAAGCATAAGGCTGTGTAGATGCATTTAGACTAGGGGGGGTGTTGTGGTTTTCTTTTTTATTTCATTTATTCCACTCAATTCAAGCTTGAAATATACTTGAGTACATCTTTTGGGAGAAGGCAAAAACCTTCCAGAGTCTAGTTCATGATGAATAGCTGTCTAAGGATCATTAGTAGTCTTGTTGTACGCCCGCAAGAAATGGATCCTGTCTCTAGTCGGTACGTTTTGAAAAACATCCAACATCTTGTCTTAATACCTAGAGATTTATGGTCTAATTCCAGTAGATCATGACATCCGTATTCTGCTCTCAGAAAGATTCGAGTTGTTGAATTTGGAAAACATTTGCAGAGTCTAAAGGCTTTATTCGAGCATACAGTCCCCTCTTTAAAACTCTGAATAAGTGACCAGTCTTTACATCTGTTGAATATGAATTGAGTTACAGGAAATGTGTATTAAGTAGGAGACATAACTAGAGGTCTTCTAGTGACAACAGTGACCATCATTATGCATATAGCTGGTCGTGTGAGCTGTTCTGCACTGCCTACTGTGATACTGCTTATTAAAACTCCTTGAACTGACTGAATTTAAAGCTACCCTACTTATTATCCAGTATCTACAACTGGAAATGATTGTGTAGCTTTAGAAATAAATACTGTGTGCAGTTTTCTACCATCAGTTGAAGATTTCCCCTGTTCATGTGTTACAACTCTTCTCAGTAGCTATTAAAATCTTAGTACTGTATTTATTGAATAGCTGGCTAAGTGCTCAAGATCAGGGTGCTGAGACACTGGACCAGGTTGCCCAGGGAGGTTGTGGCTGCCCCACAGCTGCCTGGAAGTGTTGAAGGCCAGACTAGCTGGGACCTTGAGCACCCTGGTCTAGTGGGGGGTGTCCCTGCTCATGGCAGGGGGGTTGGAATGAGGTGATCTTTACAGTCCCTTCCAGCCTGAACCATTCTAGGAATCTATGAAAAGAATACCTCTGCCTGGCTGTGTTAGCTTTCCAATGATTTCACAGCCCTCTGTTTAATAACTGTGCTTGAATTTTACGACAATATTTGTGCTTTGCCAGTGAGTTAATGATGTTGTGAGAGTTTGTGTAGCTATTTTGTAAGCTTCTCCTGATTTCCAGTCTTAATAAAAACTAGCAGGGACTCAAACTGCAGCTTTTTTAATACTAAAATTATAGTCAGTGAGGAAACTTCCAAATCCAGTCTTTATCTCTTTGTTAAAGCTCTTAGAGGCAGCAGTAAGTTTCAGCTTTGTGTAATGGTCTGAATGCTTCTGCTGCTCTAGACTTGTACTCAGTATTATTTTTAGGTGATAGAAAATCAATGGTAACTGGGTGAAAAACCTAACCTTTTCTAGCAAAACAGTTATTTGAAACTAAATAAGGGGTCTGGTATTCCCATACACAGGGGTCATTACCGTTCTTCAGCTTGGTTCCCCCTAGCACGGACCGCAGGGCTTTCCTGCTGGCTGATAATCACATGCAGATATGACAGCATATCAAGAACTTTTTCAGACCTTGCCGGTGGCTCTTAATCCATCTGGCCTATGTGTGCCCTCCGGCAGCTTCCTGCTTTGCTCAGAGCAGCTGCTGGTTAACCTTGCTTGTTGGTGGCCACCTTTTTCAGCTGCTCATAAAGAGGAGCTTTGAACAGAAAGGAAAATCCCAGGCTTTTTCTGCGGTGCCGCTAGTGAAACAGAAGGAGTTGCCTTCCCAAAGTCATCTTTCCACGATGAACAGAGTTCTTTCCTTCTTCACTCCCTGTTTCTGCTGTGAAACAAATGTTAGAGAACCAGAGAATCATTAAGGTTGGAAAGGACCTTTACGATCGTCAAGTCCAACCTGTTTAGTAGCTTATTAACAGCTCCAAGCCGCTGTGATGAGCAGCTCTTTGCCCGCTTGCCACTGCATCAGGATGCCCGAAGCTGCTCGTCTGTTGGCAAATACAATAATGCAAAAAAAAAGAGGGCACTCTGCATCTCTTGCAGTACTTTTTGCAGCGGACTAGACGTGTGAGACACTGCAGGGGTCCTGGGGTGTGGGTGTAATCTGGTCTTTTAGCCACGCTGCAGTTTACAGCTGAGTGTGTGCTTTTTAAAGCGGTTTGATGCATCCTATCTTAAAAATACAGAAGTCCATAAATGAGAGCTTAGGCTGTGGAGCTAAGCTCTCAGCTCCTTTTACTCCTGCAGTTTATGTCTGTTATACCCATTTCCTATGGTACCATGGACCCGATTCAAGAAAGCATTTAAGCATGTGCTTAATTAAGTGCTTTCCTGAATAGCTATGCTTTTCTGAATTGGGGCCCATAAGAATAACTGGCATGTGGCCTGTGTAATCTCCCACCTGGGACACTCTGGGGGTGGATATGGGAAGGGGTTTTTTTCAGCTATCCCTGCTTTCTGGAAGTCTCCTACTGCTTTAGATGATTTCAGGTTTTGATAAGGTGCATTCATCTGTGAGCTGAGTCAGGCTTGATGGTTAGGGTATTCATCACTCCAGTCCCTCCGTTTTGAATAAACACAGGTTGTAACCGATAGAAAGCGGATCTGCATTTCATGTTAGACAGCGAGATGCCGTGGCAGCTGTGAAAGAAATTACAGCCGCCTTCTCAATCTGGAAATCAATCTGGAAACTATTTTTTTGGTACCCTTTGGGTTTGGTAGTTGGGGGGGGGGGGGTTTTATTTTTACAACAAAATTAATTTAGTTCTTTTGAAACTCATGTGATCGACGTGTGTTTGTTGGCGAGGGTTCAGAGCCTTGCTCTGTCTCTCTCTCTCTCCCTTGGAAGTGTTACAGCTGCACTAAAGTTGATTTCACCCTTGATGATATCTATAACGTTTAGTAATCATGCCGTGCGGATTTAGTGCGGTTGCTTTTCTCCTGGAAAGGATGCTCAGACACTGGAATGGACTGCCCAGGGCAGTGGTGGACTCCCCATCCCTGGAGGTGTTGAAGGACAGCCTGGCTGTGGCACTTAGTGCCCTGGTCTGGCTGATGTGGTGATGTTAAGTCCTGGGCTGGGCTGGATGAGCTCAGAGGGCTTTTCCAGCCTCGGTGATTCTGTAATACATTTGACTAAAAATCTCTGCAATAAAAATAGTAATATTTAGGTGTTAACTCTGGGTTAGCAGTACCCCAAAAATCACCAGTCACCACGGTATTTATTTGGGGGTTAATATGTTTACCGCGTTGAGGTGCTTGCATGTATAGAAACATCAAATATACTTCCAGATTCCTCTGGTGTCTGGTTCTGGGAGTTTGTTTTTCTCTGCAGTTTGTGTGTCACTCCTGACAGTTCTGGTTGGTTCCAGTAGTTCCTGTGAGGTCTCTGTTGGTTATTTAATAGAAGAAAGGCACAGGACTCGAGAAGCTTTGCCTCTGTGCTCCTGAAATGCAAAATGTTCTTGCCAAGTTAATAAAATGTTACGTATGGCATAAAAAATAGCATCGTTGGGGTTTTCTTTTGGTAGAGTCATTGGTCGAGGCGATCCCACAGACTAATACAGAATAGGAGGAGAAAGGATTGAGGACAGCCCTGAGGAGAAGGACTTGGGGGAGGCGGTTGAAGAGGAGCTGTCAGGAAGCCAGCAGTGTCCTAGGCTGCAGCAAAAGAAGCAGTGACAGGTGGTCAAGGGAGGTGATGCTCCCTCTCTGCTCTGCACTTGTAAGACCCCATCTGGAGTACGGTGTCCAGTTCTGGAGTCCCCAATATAACAAGGACATAGAGCTCCTGGAAGGAGAGCAACTCAGATGATCAGAGGGCTGCAGCACCTCCCCGTGAAGACAGGCATAGCAAGTTGGGGTTGTTCAGCCTGGAGAAGAGTGACCTGCCAGCAGCTTTCCAATATCTGAAGGGGGTTACAAGAGAGCTGGGGGAGGGCTTTTGACACAGGTGGTAGCGAGAGGACAAGGGGAAAGGGTTCCAGACTTGAAGAGGGGAGACTGAGGTGGTCCATGAGGAAACAATTCTTTGCTGTGAGGCTGCTGAGATGCTGGAATAGGTTGCCCAAGGCAGTTGTGGCTGCCCCATGCCTGGCAGTGTTGAAGGCCAGGTTGGATGGGACCCTGAGTAACCTGATCTAGTGAAGGTGTCCCTGCCTGTGCAGAGAGGTTGGGTCTGGATGGTATTTGAGGTCCCTTCCAACCTGAACCCTTCTGTAAATCATAGATTCATACTGATTTCATAGTTGCATCACCTCTTCCAGACTGTCATTGGGGTTCATGGTTAGGAGCCTTTCAAAGTATTGCATTGCTCAGACAGATAAATCTTAGCATTCCAGGCTTGCTTTTGAGGGTTCTTGTGTGGTTTACTTTCCTTGAAGAATAAACCATACTTCATAAACCCTGCTAAGGTAAATCCTGTAGGAGGGAAACCTAGCTAGGGAGCAGAAAGGAAGACGAGAAAACCAGTGATCCAGGTCTGTGTGCTCCATGTGATAACTTGGGGCATTCTGTATGAGCACTGCTATTTGCTGACCTGTCATTACCATCTCTCTGCTTCATCTTCCTACTAACATTTCTTGGTGGGTAAGATGGGAGAATGTCCCCCCCCTAGTCAGCAGCAGTTAATGTATTAACAGTAACAGGGTTCAGACCTTGACTAACAGGGTTCAAAAGGCTTTGGAGTCCTCATTTTTCACTGTATTTTTACCTGCTGCTTGTCTTACAGCTTCCCATGGGGAGGTAACTGTAGAGAAGGTGCAGATTCCCTATATAACCTTTAGGGCATGTGATGCTGGGATGACACTGGAGCAGTAGCCTCAGTTTTGTAACCAACACCTTGAGGTGCAAGAATTGTAGAATAGGTCACACAGGAACACGTCCAGGCAGGGTCTGAACATCAGCAGAGCTGGAGACTCCACAGCTTTTCTGGGCAGCCTGTTCCAGGGCTCTTGTTACCTTCACAGTGAAAGAGATTTTCCTTATGATAGAATCCTTAGAGATCAGAAGGGACCTCGAAAGATCATCCAGTCCAATCCCCTTGTCACAGCAGGATCACCCAGACCAAGTCACACAGGAACACATCCAGGTGGGGCTGGAACATCTCCAGAGAAGGAGACTCCATGACCCCCTGGGCAGCCTGGTCCAGTGCTCTGGGACCCTCCCTGGGAAGAAGGTCCTGCTGAGATTGAGAGGGAACCTCCTCTGTTCCAGCTGGCACCCAGTGCCCCTTGTCCTATCACCAGGTGACCTTGAGAAGAGCCTGGCTCCATCCTCCTGACACCCACTCCTCACATATTTACAGACATGAATGAGGTCCCCCCTCAGCCTCCTCTTCTCCAAGCTCAAGCGCCCCAGCTCCCTCAGCCTCTCCTCATTAGGGAGCTGCTCCACTTCCTTCATCCTCTTCATTGCTCTCTGCTGGACACCCTCCAGCAGCTCTGTGTCCTTCTGGAACTGAGGGGCTCAGAACTGGACACAATACTGCAGATGCAGTCTCACTAGTGCAGAGTAGAGGGGGAGAACAACCTCCCTTGATCTGCTAGCCACCCCCCTTCTGATCTCCCCTAGGATGCTGTTGGCCCTCTTGGCCACAAGAGCACATTGCTGGCTCGGAGTCATCCTGCTCTTATGTTGAAATTGAATCTCCCATTGCCCCTTAAGTCTCCTATAATGAGATTTCTACTGTACTGCTGCTGTTTTACCCATTTTTTGTTTCCCTTCTCTGCAAGTACAAGAAGCATAACCCAAAACATTTCAAGGGCATCCTTCCTCTGCTGCCCGTCCAACCTCACAGGTTCTGCCAAACCAGAACTTTCCTTTGCTTCATTAGCTGCAAAGGAAGAGCCTTCTTTGTCTTTGTTGTTCAGAGCGCAGTCTAAATAATTCATGAAGCACAAGTGATTAAGGCATTAAGAATTAAAGTAGCTTTAGAATCAGACTGTGGTAATGGAGAAGCATTGCCTGAGTTCCCAGCTGAGCATAAAAAAAGGGGGAAAAACCTTTCCTAGTCAGCTAACTCCTCTAAAACTGGCAAAGTTGGTTGGAAAGAACCTGGCCAAACCCCTTATGTACAGGAAAAAAGCCTTCCCCATCACCTGTAGTGGCTCTTGAATTAATGTCTCAGGGTTACTGTTCTGGCAGTTCACTCTCATGAAGTGGTAGATATTTTTGGTAGCGTGGTAGTTCTGCTTGATAACCGGCTGAACAGGAGCCAGCAGGGTGCCCAGGTGGCACGAAAGGCCAATGGCATCCTGGCTTGGATCAGCAACAGTGTGGCCAGCAGGACTAGGGGTGTCATTGTTCCCCTGGACTGGGCACTGGGGAGGCCTCCCCTCAAGTGAGGGGGCAGTTCTCTTCAAGAAGGAGATTGAGGTGCTGGAGCAGGTTCAGAGGAGCAGCGAGGCTGCAAAAGGGACTGGAGGGAAAGTGTGATGAGGAGAGGCTGAGGGAGCTGGGGGTGTTTAGTCTGGAGAAAAGGAGACTCAGGGGGGACCTTATCACTCTCTACAACTGCCTGAAGGGAAGTTACAGACAGGTAGGGGACAATCTCTTCTCCCAGGCAACTAGTGGTAGGGCAAGACGGCAGGGCATGAAGCTGCACCAGGAGAGAATTAGGTTGCATTTTAGGAAGCCCTTCCTCATGGAAAGGATGCTCAGACACTGGAATGGACTGCCCAGGGCAGTGGTGGACTCCCCATCCCTGGAGGAGTTTAAGGACAGACTGGATGTGGCACCTAGTGCCCTGGCCTGGCTGATACAGAGATGTTAGGTCCTGGGCTGGGCTGGATGATCTTAGAGGTCTTTTCCAGCCTCGGTGATTCTGTAATACATTTGACTAGAAATCTCTGCAATAAAAATAGTAATCCTTGGGTGTTCACTCTGGGTTATCAGTACCCCACCAATGTACTTCCACCTTCTCATTCTTCAACGGCAGGATGTTTCATAGAACATTACTAAATAAATAAGACTGAATGAAAATGCTGGGGTTTATTATTCAGTAAAAAACAGGTGTAGAAATGCTTCTTAATCCCGTTCTGTGTCTCTGCTCTTCCCTGTTTAGTTTTGAGTTAATGTCAGTCAGCTGATGGTAAACGAGCTGATTATCTCATTTCTATAAGAGCAGTGCTTCGTGTCAGTAGTGAGATTGGTTCTCTTGTCTTCGAGGGATTAAGGGCAGGGAATGAGAAGCAAAGCAAAGCTCCTGTTCAGGTGAAAGAAGCTCAAGTACCACATGTCAGCTCCTGTTGTCTTCTGCCTTGTCCAAGAAGCCCCTCAGGTGAGGCAGCCAAGGTATGGCATCTAACCACTAAGGTGTTTTTCCTCTGGTCTTTCTCTTATTTGCACTAGATGCCTTTTGGACAAGAGACTTGCATTATCTATTTGAAGGGCACTTGCCTGTAGGCTCTCTAGATCTTTTTCACTCTGTTTATTCCTGTATGTGCAGCTGTACTCATTTCTAGGTGTGAAAAGACTTCCATTAGCCTAACACCAGTACAGGTGGAATCAAGACTGATGGAGGTGTGTGTGGAAGAAAGCAAAGTGCAGCCCTTTTCCACCAGAGCATAGTTTGTCATACACAGTGGCTCTGATAACATCCATCCATTTCAATCCAGAATAATTAGACTAGAGTTGACTAAACTAGTGATTGCTGCTCTCTTAAGCCACCAGTACACTGTCCCAAGAGATGGTGGGCAAAACCTGCTGATGATGTGTACAGGCTGAAGTCAGTGGGATTCCCCCTACCTATGTGGCAGTTAAGCTGTACTGTAAGCATCACTGTGTTCAAATCTTCATGAAAATGCCTCAGATATCTTCTGAGCTTGGTGTAAGGTGATGGTGTTAAATCACCAGAGGGAACATTCCATAGTTCTCCAAGGAAATTGGAAGACTTGGCGTTGAGCACTCACCTGTACATCACAGGTTAATATCATTTGCTTACTGTGCCTGAGGAAAGCCAGAGGCTCTCTAGTCTGGAGAGTACAAAATGACCTTGCTAAAGGCTCCTTTAAGAAAGAATAGCCTTGAATTTGTTCATAAATGTAAATAAAATGTGGTTTATGTGATAACTAATTAACATATAGTAATTGACATCATAAAAAGCAGAAGATCATGTATTTGTGTGCTGTATGCCCTTTTCTTTCATCCTCTCTGTAATGAATCTGTTTGCAGGGTTTGCTCTCTGTCTAGAGCTTCTGTTTTGTTTTGCCATTTTTTTTTTACCCCATTGGAGTGATATTTAGTTGGGGAAGGTGACTTCATGGAGTAACTAGGTGTGTCTGCTCTGTGCAGTGGTGCCAAGCAGAAATAAGTGCTAGTGTGTGTGTATTGTTGTTAATGGGCTGGAAGGATTGTACTGAGCCCACCCTTGTAGGGTCGGTGGGATGGTAGACAGACTGGCAAACTGGGGGCATGGAGCAGCAGCTGTAACCACCAGGTAGATCATAGAA